>MJUT01038087.1:239036-264088 GCA_002080005.1 Gigantidas platifrons
TTAGATTAAATGGTAACCAGGAAGTCACATTTCAAAATTAATCAATTTACCTGATTTTTATTATCTAACAAGGTATCCAGGTGAGGCTAAAATTGTTGCTCCATAGGTAAATAAACAGGTGTTTTGTGGTCTGCCAAAAATAATCCAAGAGTTGTCAAACACATTTATATTTTACAAGTGAATCAATACTGTGATCCAGATATATACCTACAATATACAAGAGTATAAAGGCTTAGGATAAACTTTCAACAATAGTAGTAAGGCCACTCAAACGAAATCATAGAAAATCTGGTTTCAAAAATAAAAAATATACAAAACATTTTTTTTAATTTAACTCATTCAACAGCTAGACTTTATTTCTTTAAGTCATAGTTATATTGTTTTCTTCTAACTTTCAAACTGCAATACTTTTCAAGTGTACCAGTACTTCACTATTTACAGACGGTACTTTTTCTTAAAATTTGAACATTTTTCATGAATATCTTATGCAACACTCTCTGAAATTAAGAGGTACCAATTACCATTTTAAGTGGGTAAAAGTACTTAGAACTGCGCCTGACTGAAAGGCCTGCAATAGTAGAATTTAATCAATAATATGCATTCAGCAATATAGTCAAACCTGTATTAAGAGGTCACCATTGGGACAGAGAAAAAGTGGTCTTTTAAGACAGGTGACCTCTTAAAAGAGGTTCAATTCATATGAATTGTTCTATTACAGGACAAGAAAAAGGTGACCTTTAATACAGGTGACTGCTTAATAGAGGTGACTGCATGGGCAGGTTTGACTGTATATATATATATATGCATGTATGTAGTAAAGCAGGGTCTTAAAACAGATATTTTATTTAAATTTCTTGTCTGGATGATTACAATGACTTTATCAAGTAATCCTCTCATTTTAATCCACTCCTTATAATACCTGTAAAAATTCAATATACAATTGTAAATCTATTTTGTGTCACCTTCTTTAAAAATAAAGCTGTTCCAGATAAACGCCCAAAAATAATATAAATAAAAAGACAATTAATTGTGTTTGATGTTCTGAAAATATTAAATGAAATATGTTAAAATATTTAACTTTAAATAAAAACAATTTGAAATGTCCTCTGAACATGTTGGCCCACTTTACATATAATACCAATATCATATTTAGTGTTTGTACATTGTAAAGTGGCCACGATCACAACCATATAGACAGGGAGGGATTCGTACTAACCCCTCCACCCTGTGAAAACTATAGGGACTATTAAAGTCGAGATTCTGGTTCAACTATGACAATTGAAATTGGGATTTTGGTTGTACTACGAACAATGTGATCTTATGATAGTTGATTTACAACTATCTGTGCAATTAGTGCCTATCACCACTAAAGTTGAGAGTTTGAATCTCGCTCATGGCAGGAGTACTCGATACATTAAAATATGTGATAAAGTTTGTCAGTGACTTGCGACAGGTCGGTGGTTTTCTCCTGGTACACTGGTTTCCTCTACAAGTAAAACTGACCGCCACGATATAACTGAAATATTGTTGAAAGTGGAGTTAAAACATCATAACCCCTAACCCCCCTACATTTTAATACCACATTCACCCCTCTTCCATTACTCAAGTATTACTTTTCACATCAGTAATGGTAAACAAAAACATACACAAGGAACAACACAACACAAACCAATCTTTTGGCAAACCTAAAACTCTGAAAAACAGAAACAGAATTGATTGATTGGTGTTTAACACCAAGTTTAGCGGTATTTCAGCTATATCGTGGCAGAAAAACAGCGAAAATCACAGGATATTTTGTATATAAATTTATATTCTGGTAATTATATTTCTTTGGTTTTTTTTATTTAAAAAAAAAAGAAATCATTCTATACATGTACATGTCTATTTCCCATGCAAATACATTTACTTCACATGTATAGATCTGCAAAATCAATGTTTTCCTACCTATCAAAAAACTAAATTTATTTTAAATTACCTGTCGATTCAGGAAGTACTTAAATAAGACTTAATTACATACCTTCACATATTNNTATTGAGCAAACAATACATATACAATACTTGTGCACTGTCGAAGCATATAGTTAATATGTGTATGAGGCTTAGAAACGGGAGAAAAGGCGAGGCTTCGCCGTGCCTTTTCCCACGTTTCGTACAGAATACGCATATTTACCTATATGCTTCGACAGTGCACATGTATTGTATTTATCCTGCAATTTTAAATCGTAAATAAACGTCTGCTGGACGATGATAAAGTATTTGAAATAATTTTGTGTATGTATTTGAAAACAATATCCCCCGATGTGCCCCGAGTTTACATTTGTATGTTCTATTTATTACTGATCAATATCAAAAAAAATATTGGGCAGGCTATATTGGTCGGTAAATGCTGTCATTGCAGGATAAAATGATTTATTGGCAATATCTACTTAATCCAGTACATGTACTGCTGATTCAAGCACAATATGTCTAAAAATGCAAAATCTAAACAAATCATTGGTTGCTTTTTTTTAAATCCATTAACAAAAGAATAAAATCCAAAATTGAGCTGGGTCGTGATCGTATGATAGTTGGATTTACAACTACATGTGCTATCAATGCCTATCACCACTAAAGTTGTGAGCTTGAACCCCATTCATGACAAGGTGTACTCGATACAACATTATATGATAAAGTTTGTCTGTGACTTGCGGCAGGTCAGTGGTTTTCTCTAGGTACTCCTGTTTCATCCATCAATAAAACTGACCGACACGGTTTAGCTGAAATAATGTTGAAACTGGCGTTAAACACCATAAAACCAACCGACCTTTTAAAAATCATTAAAAAAAAAGGATTATAGTTATCATGGATGAAAGGTGACAGGGAAATACTCCAGGGACCATCTAAAAAAAAAGATTTCCATAAAAAAAAATACAACCAAAAAACAAAATCTTTAGAAGTCAATCAAGAAGTTATATCAACTTTAATAATACATGTATACATGTATCCATGATATGGATCTTTCAAGTGGATTGACTACATGTACCAGTGATCTAGTGTTTACAGGTAAAAGTCATTAAATCTCTACTTACCTGTTTTACAACTGACCAGTAGCTTTAAGTAAGGAGTCAATCTCTTGTGTTCTTCAATGTGTCAGTAAGATCCTATATAAATCATGACATGTTAACATTAGACATAGGTAGTAAAACAATTATTATATATGACAAATCTATCAATTAAATGTCTATAAAGTGTTTATAAAACAATAAATTACAACATTGATGGTGATTGTCGTCAAATCATCTATATTTATGTACTGTCAAAAATAACAATATCAAATGCATAAAGTGAGTGATTGTTGTTTAAGGCCAACACAGCAATTTTTTTAGCTATATCATGGCGAGAACAAGTTAATTGTTAATGAGATGATGATGAGGTCTGCTTTGTACTAGACCAACACACTTAGTTGGATTTTTATAGTGCTAGCTCACTGAAACAACAATCAGCTGATAGACATATATCACCCTACATGGACACATTATCCTTATTTCGTGCTAACCAGTCTTTGCTCTTTCTCCTTAATGCTGCATGCTTAGCGGAGAAGCAACAAATACCAATTTTATAGTTTTTGGCTTGACCTGATTGGGGCTCAAACCAACGATCTACCGCACTTGAGGCGAGCATGCCAACCATTACACCACCAAAGTGGTTCAAATGCATAAAAGAATTTACATGGCTAAGTAAAAGTATTTAGTACAGGGTATATCTTGACCCCAAAAAAATGGTAATAGGTGCATGTAGTTTAAGCAAACTTTTAAGTGAAGACATATAGTCATATTGTGATTTTTTTTTAATTCCAATTCAATTTTAGAATACTTTTTAATATATTGGGATGATATTGTGATTTTATTTTTTTTTAATTTCCACTCATATACCAGAAATTTACCTATAATGTGCAATTATTGAGAAACTTACATGTATATAATTCTCAAAATCTTAGCAATTGAAGCAAAGTCAGTCGGTCATAATAATGATAGGTTAGGATTAAGTAATATGTAACCTATAGGCTACTGACATGTTAACTCCAGAATATATATCTAAATTAAATATAGTTCACTTACAATGTATGGCTTCAGAGAATTTGGCCTAATCACACACAACATTGAAGCAACACCAAAAATATACATTTAGTATATGTTCATACACAGAACATTCAATCAAAGTTTGCTTTCAAATGGTTCAGTGGTTTTAGATTTTTAAAACATTTTTCCCATATGGTCCAATAATACATTTTTTTACACCAGTGAATGAATGATACCTTACAAAAGGCATAAGATACCTTAACAATGTTTTTGGCTTCATGTCAATTGGAAATCTAGGATGGTTGCCATTGCTGTAATTCTTGAAATTTTATCCATGATGAGGGCAATTAATCAATCAGCCATTTTGATTTTTTCGAAAGAAAAGACTAATAGGTTCTTACACGAGTCCCTATTGAAGATCTGGGATTTCTTCCACAAGTGTGAGAAATTCCGTCTTTTCACGAGTGGAGCGTAGCGGAACGAGTGGAAAGATGCTGAATTTCTCTCACGAGTGGAAGAAATCTCAGATCTTCAATAAGGACGAGTGCAAGTACCTGTTTCTTCCGTTTCAACTTAAAAACAAAGCATGTCGATTTCATTCATTCATTCGCATGTCCATGTCATGTTTACTACACAAAATATTACAATGCCACGTGCAATGCAGTAAATACACACTTATTTAAAATCGCATTAAATCTATTAGGGGAAAATCAGTTAAAATTCAGGTAAAATTGATATAAAATTTAAGCTTTTTTAGATCTACTAAGACGACACGACAGCAGTCGTAGAATTGATTATTGATTATACTCGGCCGATTTGATTGGCTGACAATGCCATGTAAGACAGGGTCACGCACAGCTGTCTTTATGGCTTGTCTTACATAGAAAACCAAACAAAACGGAAGAAAATCATTTTTGATTGCCCCTTCTGTATTCTCTACTGTTTATATAAAATGTTGAGGATCACCAAAGCAACATTTCTGTTTCAATTCAGTATGTAAGAAAAAGTAATTGCGGTTTCCCAGTTTCCCGGTTGTTGACTGATTTTGTCTGTTTATTGATTTATGAGTTTTGAATTTCCCTTTGGAAGATTGCTCTGTGTTCGGTAATTTTGTTATTACCCTTATTTGCAATGTGAAAATCTAACTTCGGGGGCAAACGAGAAAAGCAAATTGATGACAATACCTAACATAGGCATTTGGTACAGGTGAACTAAAAATTATCTTCCACCTAAAAATACAGGCATACAAATTCTAGGATGGTTCCTTTATACTTTTTTACTGGAGTACAAATATAATGTAATTTGATATTTGATATTCACAATTTCCTTCAATCAGACAAAATTAGCTGAAGTGTATTTTGCCCAAAACGAATCTAGATTTGAATCTTGTTCCAGATCATTTCTTGAGATAGTAATTGTTTTAAGTTTAAACATAGGAACAGGATACATTCTACTTTCAGTTCATTTGACCTCAGGCAAATAAGGTCATACATGATATCTATGTTTTAAAAAAATGTTATCATATTTTTACTCTATATTATAACAATAACATTCGATGAAAAAAATATCCAATCACAAAATAGTGGGTTTTTTTAATGCTTAAAGGCAAAGAAAAAAAATAAATTAGAATGTTGTTGTTTTTTTAATATATGAATTGAAAATGAAATATTTTTCTCAGTATTGAAGAAATTTTACTGTTAAGTTAAAAGTAGTTTATTTTCTTAGAATTAATGTTTTATAATTTTAATCTTTTAAACTTTTCCTTTTCATGAGCATATCTAAAATACTAAAAATACTGCTCACATGACATCAAACAATAATCAATCAATCGTAGATTAGTTTTAAGGGTCCGTATGTCATTGTTTTATTGCTTGTAATGACATATGATATACCTATATAAAATTTTCAAAATGGTTCCAAATATAAGTGGGTCTGACAACCTGGACAACTTAATAATTGGTATTAGTAAATATAACAAAAGTGCTCAAGTGATTAACACCTGGCTGTACCCTCATAAAATAGCAACAATTGTATACAGGTATCACTAACCCACACTATCTGAAAATAAACTTACTCTTTTTGTACTTGTTTTTTTATTAGTATGAGTATTAATACATGAATTATTATCAAAATTCAGAACCATTATAGTACATGTTGTACTGATCAATGAAAGGTGATTTTATCAAATGCTGCCAATATTTTTTAATTCTCAGTTTGTTCAAATGACATTGTAGTACATGTACTATATATAGTACTTTCTTCAAAGAACTTGTCGGTACATGTATTGTGTGATACATTTTGTACTTGTTCAAACGAACTCCTCTACATGAAAAGCATGTCAAAATGCTCCTAGCTAAAACATCCCTATTAATTTTAGTACCAGAACGTCCCCACCTTTTTCCAAAATAAAAATCATTATCTTTCAGGGGTTTCAAAAGTAGGCGGTAGGCAGCTATATTCCACCTGCTATTAAAGGTCTTGAGCCTCCTACTTCGACAGTTTTTTACATAAGCAAAACAGACAAATAGTCGCCTACTTAAAGTCATTGTAGGCACCTACTTTAAACACTTTTGAAAGCCCTGATCTTTTGTTGTTGTCTGTTACCTATAAATACATAGGCAATATATTTTTATATTTAAGGTAACTTCCTTTACAGAAGACACAATACATAGAAATGCCATAATAATTTATTACATTGTAACACCATAAACATTTCACTTATGTGCACTATAAAAATAAAATAAAGTTTGCACTATATCACAGTTCAATGTTAAAGTCGAGTATTTGATTCCTACATGTAAATTTGTACGTGCATTTACTATACCTCACAGTTAGTGTAAATCAAACTCACAATTTTAGTGGAGGTATGCACTGATTGTTAGTGGAGGTATGTACTGATTGTTAGTGGAGGTATGCACTGATTGTTAGTGGAGGTATGCACTGATTGTTAGTGGAGGTCTGCACTGATTGTTAGTGGAGGTATGCACTGATTGTCAGTGGAGGTATGCACTGATTGTTAGTGGAGGTATGCACTGATTATTAGTGGAGGTATGTACTGATTGTTAGTGGAGGTATGTACTGATTGTTAGTGGAGGTATGCACCGATTGTCAGTGGAGGTATGCACTGATTGTTAGTGGAGGTATGTACTGATTGTTAGTGGAGGTATGCACTGATTGTTAGTGGAGGTATGTACTCATTGCTAGTGGAGGTATGTACTCATTGTTAGTGGAGGTATGTACTGATTGTTAGTGGAGGTATGCACTGATTGTTAGTGGAGGTATGTACTGATTGTTAGTGGAGGTATGTACTGATTGTTAGTGGAGGTATGTACTGATTGTTAGTGGAGGTATGCACTGATTGTTAGTGGAGGTATGTACTGATTGTTAGTGGAGGTATGCACTGATTGTTAGTGGAGGTATGCACTGACTGCATAGGTAGATGTAAATCCAATTACCAGATTTTTTTTGATTTTTTTTCACTATTGATAAGAAGGATTTTTAACATTTTTTTCCAACTGTGTATTTAGATTGCAGCCATCTAGGATTTCAAATAAAAAAAAAAATGTAAACATCATAAATCTTATAACCTAAGATTGAACTTACTTTTAGTCAGATGGAAACTCTAGAAGTACATGCTATGACATATCCATTTATATTTTTTTTTCTTGTTGCACTTATATTTTAGTATCAATTATCGAAAATGACATCAAACATATTAACATTTAAATATTATATCACAACTTGTGTTGCATGAAAGATATTTTCTCATAGCTAAAGTCATTATCAAGTATTATTAGATCTTCAATAATTGTGGAGATGTGTTCTAAGGGAGATAATTCAAAATTATTCTAGATAAATTACATTGGAAAAAACCTCATGCAATTTGTTTCAATGAAACAAAACAATTACAAAAATTATAAATGTGAATATATATAATATATACATGTATGTAATATTTTTCCCATTCTTTTCAAAATAATGTGTTCTGTATGGTTTTTACTTAGTTTCATTTTAGATGAGAATTTTACCTGACAAATTCATTTTTTTAAAGTCAAAGAATGAGGGTATATATTTGTTAACATTAAAGTGACAGGGGTGTGGAAATATTGAAATGTTCTACTTGTCCCAGGGCAAGTCATCTGAAAAAAGTTACTTGTCCATACAAAATCCTACTTGTCCTGTTTTTTGTACAAACATTTGATACTTATAAACACAGTTGCTAAATTGAACTTGTTTGTAGTGTCTATTACATCATTGCATAAAATTTGAAATATAGTTTTAATAAAGTAAACACAAACATCCCTGCCTAAGTGATCACTGCCCAAACAAAGGCCATTTTAAATTTGGATTTCAAATAGGAATATGCAGTCAGAGAATAGCTGGTTGTTTTTAGATACAGAATAATTATAATAAGCTGTGTTGAAAAAAAATCTCATATCAATGAAGTTCATTTTGATTAACCTTGACAATGGATTTATCAATAAAATGAGTCATGTACTAGTATTTAGTTTTAGTGGTGTCTTCATACTTTGCAGATGATTGGTGGAAATAGGTATCCATTCTGTCCACGATTTTGCCAATAAACATTAATGATTTCTTGTCAGCAAAATCAGAGTATATTCTGCAGGTATTTCAATATGAGACACCATCAGAATCCAGCAGTAAACATGAGAAATCGGCTAGCCACTTGGGTGTTTTTCCTCACATTTTGTGTCCTTTTCCGCTAGAGTTTGGCATTTAACTTTTTCATGATGTTCATTGTGGCCAATCATTCCCAGTCTTTTTTTTTTATTATCAAATATTTGTCCATTGTAACGACTGCAACCCGATTTGTATTATACGTTCACGGATGTAAGGCCCTGTTTATGAAAAGCTATGGACAAGCAAGGAAACGTCACATTCGGAACTCCAGTAAAAACCTGTTACACGGTACCGGTTATCGTTAAGTAAATGCAATTTATCATTGCAATCGGGTCGTAATACTCAACTTAGAACTTATACAATTCTGGTTATTTTTAGCTGCTTTCGGAACACTAACGTGATCGTTTCCAATAAAAAAACAACAACCTTTATCTATATATAACCGTCAATATTTACAATATAATATCATTTGAGGAATTGTCTTCCCAGAGTACTTTAATTAGAAATTATTTTTATTTGTTGATTTTTACTTGTCCCCGGACAAGCTAGCCAGAAAAATCTACTTGTCCGGCAGGTTCTATGTACGAGTTGGACGAGTCGGGCATGGCAATTCCACACCCCTGAAGTGAAACAGGACATCCCTTGATTTTTAAACAGTTAAAGATAAATACCTTACCATATCTTTAGCTTATCTACAAACTGTCAAAGGTTTACCAGTGTCTACATTATATATGACTCATCTGGTGAATTGATACATTTACAATTAAAACTTCCTATCAAAATAGGATATTTGGTGGCAGCAACCCCTGCCCATCACTCCCCCACCCCCAGCCCCCGTATAAAATTAGTACAGAAACATAGTTATCAACATTGATTAGTTTAAGAAACTTGAATTATAAAAAAAAAAAAAATTTCAACCTGACTTATTTCATAATGAATCAATATTTGTTTTCAGTTTTAATTTTATGATACAGGTATCATGCTCTTTTATTGTAAGTAAATTATTTTAATCATTTTCTACAAGACGTTTTTATAAAAATTCATTCATCAAAGTGATATTTTGGGTAATGGTGACGGTTCCCCAGGTTCCACCCACAGAACTTCCCAGCACAGATGGCGAACAGGGATGTCCTTTTGATGAATGAGTTATCAGGTTATATTATGGAGTCTTACCATAGACCATAGTTGGCAACATTTTTGGAGAGTACAACACTCTCTGTACAATGTACATTAAATACTTCTTCTGATGATTTTGAAAAAGAAGTTAACATTTCACATTTTCAGCACAAAGCGTTTTATATTTCTTTTTTTTTATGTTCACCACAGTAGTCCCATGTAAAATATTTTGACTATGGGATGTTTTTTTTTTACATTTATTCTTCTTCTTCTTCTTCTAGATTCGTTAATCGAATGTATTTGGTTACGCTCATTTAAGACAAATTTGTTATTTTCCTTTTATCAAATTTCATGTCGAACACACCTTTGGCTTTGACAACTCGGACAATTAATTTAAAACAAGTCAAGTGAGAAGAGCAAAATCATATTTCTACATTATTCCCTGTATGTAGAAGATCGGCACTTGTAGTTTTAAACAATTGATGTAAAAAAAAAAACCTACGTAAATGTAACACATACGATATCAACTTTATTTTTCTATCTCCCTTGATTTTTCTCAGAATCAGTCTCCATACTTCCCGCCAAAAAATCCCGAGATTCTCGAAAGAAATCGCCAATCGATCTTCTGTGAAGGAGGTAGAAATGGAAAAAGATGTTGATGTTTTAGGGAAATATCGAAATGTTACAAATAAATTGAAAAAGTAAGATCATATACCTATTTGATTGTGTACTTTCAACAAAAACAGACACTATTTTAACTATTCCATCTATTAAGGAAGTCACAATGAAAAGATATAAGTAATAAAATGGAAACAAAAAATACAACACTCGGCATAAATAATTCCACGGCACCGGCATAAATAATTGAAAAATATTAGAAACAGACAAAATCGATACCTTTAGCACACATTTACATGACCACTCACTTTCCTATCTTGTTGTAAAATTGATTGATTTATTGGTAGACGCAGGGTCGGAGTAAAATTGCAGGTGTCATATACAGTTAATAACGATTAATCTCGAGATTACTGGTTAGTAGATACGACAACGTAACCCTCATTCCGCTTGTGCTCCATTTAGGGTTACGAATCGATCTCATTCAACGTATGGGAGCAAATTAAAATTTTCGTTCCGTGAATATTTCAACTTTCTTTTTGCATATCTGGTCATATCTTATTATTCCCAACAATTTTTAAGTAATGGTGATACGAAATAAGTGTTACAATCCCTTCAAGACCAGTTTCGTATTTGAAAATTGTTACTTGTCCGCCATAACACCTTACGTAGACTCTCGCGATGGGCAGAGCCTATCCATACATATGGAAACTGTTACTATGAAAAAGTCGATTTTACTATCAAATTGATCCAAATAAGGATATCTCAAAAACGAGGCAAGTGCGCGTGAACTAGCAACTTGTAAACAAAATGTCGGACAGAAAGAAGATTTCATGCTTTCAAATTTTCAGATGGATATAAGTCTACCATGGATTGCTGCAGCGATTATTTAACACCTCAAGGTTTACCTAAATATATTTATCTTTTACCCCCGTTAATTTTTCCAACCACTTACAACGGAATTAGGACAAAAACCGCCCGGTTTGAATCACTCTGGGCGCTGCTCCCATACGTTGAATGAGATCGATTCGTAACCCTAAATGGAGCACAAGCGGAATGAGGGTTACGTTATCGTATCTAACTGATTAGGTCTTTTTACTAAGTTTTAGGATAACTTTTCTGTCTGTATCTTTATGATGATACAGACAGAAAATTTCTTCGGAATCCTAATCTAAATAATCTCCTTGATCTACGGGTAATCCTAAACTGCCAGTTTAATGACCAGTTGTATGTGTTATTTTAAGTCGAATAATTGGTCACCTTCCTAACGGTCAGTCAAAGTGTATGAACGGGATTCATTACTGAATATATGTCGCAGATATGCTACAAACTCTCACCTGGCCTACATTACAACAACATCGACTCAAAACAAAACTTATTATGTTTTACAAGATTGTTCACCATATCATTGCAGTTCCTACAACAATATTAATACCAACAGACCCAAGAATCAGACAATTTCATCCATTTACATACAGACATCTTCATGCATTCAAAGATCCGTACAAGTACTCATTCTTTCTGAACACAATCATTCACTGGAATTTACTACCTCAAGCTATAGTTCTATGCCCAACAGTCAACACGTTTAGAGAACAGCTAACACCAACTGTTCTCAGCCATCTACAATCACAAATTTAAATAAAAATGAAATTGTAAATAGTTTTAACCACAAAATTTATTTCTGTTTGGCACCACTTGTAAATATGTTATAAATTGACTGAATTTATTATTATTTCTTTATGTTGTTTATTCCCACGCATGCGCAACAGCTAGTGATCATCCAGTGGATGGATAGCTGTATACCGAAAGAAGAAGAAGAAGAAGATTCTCCGAAAAGTGTGCACATGCCGGGCAACAGATTAAATCTCATTTGCCATTTACATTCCCATTTTTCTAGTGAAGTTAGGTCTTTCTGTAGTACATGTAAATCGCTATCTGCTTGGTTGTTGATTGTGCGGTATTATAAGATATCATCCACGAATAATTTTGTCTCAGATGAGAGATGTTGTTTCTGGCATGTGATTCTTGTAGACCAGGAACAATACTGATCCAAGGACAGTACTTGTGGGACTCCGAAGACCAGTGCGTGTGAAGATGCAGTTCCTTCAAGAATCACACACTGCTTCGTGTCAATATCAGCTTGCCGTTATTTGACGTTCAGTTATTTTTTTTTGAAGACATGCAATTAGTGCCTATCACAACTAAAGTTGTGAATTTGAACCCTGTTCATGGCGAGGTATACTCGATACAACATTATGTGATCAAGTTTGACATTGACTTGCAACAGGTCTGTGGTTTTTTCATGATCAGTGTACTAGTTTCCTCCACCAGTAAAACTGAACACCATATAAATGAAATATTAGTGAAAGTTGATAAACACTCATAACCTAACCGAATAATATTGAAACAGGAATGAGCCCTTTTTTCCAAAACAAACTATATGCAGATAACAAACAAGATTTGACAAATTGGAAATAGTTTTTTAAGCAATGACCAAAAGGGTGATTAATAATCAGAGGAGAAAAAACCTCAGCCAAAAGCTCAATTATGTTAATAATAAAAACATGAATATCTAATTACTTGTTTGGTTTTATTGCAGAAGATTTTTGAAGAGACCAAATATATCAGAAGGGATTGAACAATATGGTATAGTAGTACATATAGTCTTTTATTCACTTAAACACATATTATTTATTATTGATGATTTTCAGTTTTGTAATTCTTGAATAATAAGTCACTGGTATATAACTATTTCTAAATATAGAATGCTGGATGCAAGGATAATTTCTCTTATTCATGAATAATGAGTTAAATTTGTCATAATTGGATAAATAATTTTTTTCTCTTCTGAACCAAAGGTTCATATGAACTTTTACCATGTTTTGATGTTTTTCATCTGACATTCATTCTCAACTTCTTAATAAAAATCTTCTTCTCCAGAACAACTGGTCAATATAAACCAAAATGAGGGTGAATATTTAATCCTTAGGATTTCTTTTTTCAAAATAGTTTAGGATTATATCATGCCAATCATTCAACATGGCTGTTCTTAATATAAATAGATCATGGGGGTGAAACAAATATAGAATTCCAGTATACTATTTATCAACATTTTCTCACCAAATGAGCTCAAATGGGAACATTAGTTCCATTTTAATGCAAGGTATGACATATGTTTCAGGTTATTCTGAAACATAATGCTTATTACATTGTACCAAAAAATATGCATTGAAACTATGCTTATTTTTAATGAAATAAATTTATATTTAATAACTCTTCCCCTGAAACCACTGAGCTGATTTAATCTAACCTAGATGGGGATAGTCGTTGGGTGGTCTCTTGTGAAAGTTATATCTGACAGTGCAGACCACCATCTAATATATTTGTCACTGACCAAGTTTTAACATAGGACCATATTAAAAAGATATATAGATGTCATCTTTTACTCAGAAACCAATGACCTTTTCAAACCCAAAATCTATGAATAATCATGAGATGGTCCTTTTAAAAAGTTATTGTTTGTTTTGTTGATTTGAAATCCAACATGACCACCACGGCTAAACATAGTTTAACATAATATCATAGATGGTTTGTTTGATGGTATTTAATGCCACTTTCAACAATATTTCAGTTATATCATGCGGTCAGTTTTATTGGTGGAGGAAACCGGACCTGGAGAAAACCACCAACCTGACATAAGTCACTGACAAACTTTATCACATAATGTTGTACACGTCGCCCTGATCGAGATTCTAACTAACAACATCAGTGGCGATATGCACTGATTGTATTGGTAGTTGTATATGCCAACTACCATACGATCACGGCCACGATGGTCCCTTGGGACCATTATCCTCATAGATGGGAAAATGTTACAAATGTCTTAGTTTTCAGAAAGTACTGAACTGATGGATCCCTAACTCTACATGGATGATCATATGAAGGTTCTTCGTAACGCTTGTATTATATATATGTCAGTCAGAATACCAATATGGCCACCACCATTAGCCATATAGTTGAGCATGGAACCCTATAGAAAACACTTCTTCTCAGAAAATACTAAATTGATGAAATCAAAACTGTATATGAGTGGTTATTGCATGGTTCTTTCAAAGTTAGGGTTTTGTCTAGATCAAAATTGTTAGATAAGTGTGATTGTGATATACAAGAAAAGTACAAAAATCTGCAGATATTCACTTCAAGTCAAAAAGATTAGCTAAATGTTATCACCGAACTGACAACAACATAAACATAGACATTACAATAGAAGGGATCGGTGAATCCTTCTAGATGAAAAAGTACAAATATATGTTTTGTGTTGTTATATTTAGCAACATGAAACTTAAATCTCTAATTAATCTAATAAAAACTTGTAATGTGTGATGTCAAGCACAATGATGATAGTATTTGTAAGATTATTTCCAGAGGTAACCGTTTGTCGACATATAAGTTACAGTACCACTCAACTTCAGGCTAGGGGTCATTATCGGTACACACTCATTTTAATGTATAAGTTATGCTCATTATTGTACAAACATCATATGTAGATGTTACTGTGATTGTGGATAGTAGAACAGCTATAAAAGTCCTGTTTCTTTCAGTCATGGACTTTAGTAGTGGTCCGGTGGCCCACGGCCAGTGAAGATTGATTCAGACCAATGACTTTTGCCAAAAATTTTCAATAGAATCTATATAAATATTATAATTTTGAAGTTTTCTGGCCTGTAAATTAGAAAGTCTAATTTCGAAGACTGTCCTTTACTTTAATTTTTATCTAAGTGAACGTTGGATAGTCTCTCATCTTCAGCTACATCCAAATCTTTCATTACTTCAAATTAATAATAATGATAGTACTTTTTTTTCAGGAGCTTTAGCCAAGACACTTAGGCAACAAGAATGTCCCCAGTATGCAGGGTTCTGTTGCTTAGCACAGGCAAGGTTAGTATAAAATATAACCTGGTAAGAATCTTTTTTTTTTTCATCAATTTATCTTTTTATATACAGTATTTATTTCTCTCAAAACTTTTGTTGAATGGTAAAATGATCAAAATGAAAAATTCTTGACTAGTGTAGGACAACAGATTTGTTTTAGCATTTCCAGTTTAAGAGATATGAGAGGACCAAACGTCCTATTTTAATGTATTAGTGATTAATGTAGGACCATATTTGAAATGAATTAAAAAAAAATTGAATATAAAGACTTGATTGAAATTACCAGGTGAGCGATACAGGCTCAGGTGAGCAACTTGATTAGAATGACCAGGTGAGTGATACATGCTCAGCTGAGCGACTTGATTGAAATGATCAGGTGAGCCTCTACTTTATTATGTAATGTATGACTGAAATATCCACATTAGTAATATAAAGTCAACGAAAAAAACAAATTTTAAAACAAGTATGAACATACAAGTGTACAGGTGGATCTAATTGTGTTTTATTTATGTTTTATTTAGATGTGAGCATTCCCTGGTGAATGCTGCTGGAGAAGCTCAAGCTCTGACTGAAGCAGCAAGATCCTTCCTGGAAGCTGAAATGAACAATCGAGATATTAAATGCCCTAGCTTTGAGGAACACTTGACAGCAGCAATTAATTGTTACAGTCATGCTATCAGGGTATGGTTTGTATTCTGAACAGAATATTTTATAAAGGGTGCATAATTATGAAAGTTAATCAATTCCAATATAAAACACAGAATTTATAAATTTACCAACTGTTATTTTTAGTACTATTTTTGACGAAAGACTGCCAGATATATGTATACCATCTTTGTTAAATATCCTAGAAGAATATCAGACCTATTGTTTTTTCTTCAAAAAGTGTATTTAGCACAAAACTGGGAAATGGCCTTTTAAACCTCATATTTGACCTATTATCTAAGGCTCATACAAATGAACTATTTATTTTAAGATACTGCTCTGTACTATGTGTAACCCAGTTGACTCATCTGTTGAAATGGTGGGAATGAAAACTACTTACTGTGTAGCATCAAACTAACATGTATCTGAGAGATCATTCTTTGTGAAACTTAAATTTCACAATAACATATCCTTCATTTGAATCATTTTGAATTTATGGGTTTTATTCATGTGTCATAGATGATTTAAAATAGAGTTTTTGTTGATTGGAAGTGAAACTTGGATGCTTTTGGTCAGATATCCTCGGAATTCTTCTTCATATCATTCGTTTGGTAAAAGAAATACAAAATATTGACAGACAATGCTAAACAATATTGTTTTCACGTTTTACTCAGGTATGGCTTAACACAAACCGAATTTTTTTATTGAAAATGTAAAGGCAAAATTCACGAAGCAATGTAAACAATGTCAGCATCACATTAGAAACAAAAATGGTTAAATCTCCGCAGAGAAAGTCTGCATTCAAATTTTCATGAAAGAATATAAAATATGGACTATTTACCTTGTGATGGAGTATATTATTTGATTTTGCAATGCAAAGGGGTAATGAACGGTAATATACAAAATTAAGAACTATATTGTGGAAAATTAGATCATGTGACACAGACTATAATACTGTATATTTCCCAAGGTCCAATCCAATCACTCAATATCTCAAATTTAAAGATTATCAGAATCAAGGAGTCCAAGATGTTTTATATGGAAGAGATTTGTCATTTTTCTTTCAGTGGAAAACAAGATTTCACTATTTCAGCACAGCTAATTCCTGAAGATTAACATAAATAAAATTTCACTATAATTATCTCCCCTGGTAATTTTCTAATAATTTGCAAAATTTGTAAAATTTTACAGATTGAATGTTTAAATGATTTTTTTTTCAATGAATTAGTTTATTTAATGGTGATAGATACAAAATTGATTAAAAGCATTACAAAATAAAATGTTGGGAAAATAATAGAGCAGATGACAGCAAATTAAATTATCTTTTCCTTTTCTCATATCATAATTATACCTATAGCCTCTGAAATATTGACAATTAAGCAACAAATACCAATTTTATAGAATGAATATTTTAACTTACATTTCTGCAATATGTAGAAAGTTTATAATGTTAATGGAGTAAAAGGTTTAATCTCCTTGAATTCAGTGTTTTTTATTGTCAGAGATTTTTTTTACAACTGCATTCAAAACACAAAATATAGGCATAAAGTGCCTACCCGTGGTAAAAATAATATAAATTCGGGCTACCATGAATTATTTCGATTCTAATATGTAAAAAATGGTAAAATGTCGTTATAAATTGTCAATGACATCATAAATTACAATGGGTGTAGGTATATATTAATTTTACCACAGGTTTGGACTCGAAGCGTTTGAAGGACGTCATAATAGAATTAACAATAATTATCCAGTTTTAAAGTAAAAAGTCCATCCATTCTCTTTTATTTTCATGAAAACACATCTCAGTCTGTACAAAATATGGCCCCTATTCATATGTCCTTAGGTGACCTTTTACTACGCATGCACAAAGTCTGTTGCAGAAAAAATAATCTCTACCGACACGGTCGTACAAGAATTAAAATAAAACAAAAATTAACATAGACCACCAACATGACTTGGAAGGAATTGATGAAAGCTTTCAGAGTTCAAAATGATGCTGAAGTGCCATTGTGCATGTGCTTCGGATATTGGGACAGGCATAATACACTGTGTATCATCTGTACACGGGAAATAGCTACCACTGAAGCGTAACGCACCAATTTACAAGTTGTCAAGGTAAGTAAGAAGTCGTTTTACTGCAAAAGCACAAAGTTTTCATTGAAACTGTTAATATGGCAGATTCCAGATAAATACCGCTTATACTTTTTGGGCTCATAAAATAAAGGAACTTTGTTAAAATTGTTTGATGCATGATAATGCTCAGCTAGTACTTCAGAAAACAACTTTCCCTCACAAAATTTTACGAAATAAAATGATGTAGATGCTTTCCATGAATAAAACATAACCGGAAAAGTAAAATTTAGTGACGAAACATCTGAAATTATATCCCCTTTGATACACTGGTAATTAGATTTGGAAATATAACAACATTAATATTGATGATAGTGTACGGGTTTTAGCCGAAAATAATGTGTTTGTGTATGGGTTATAGCTACGTCGCTAAAACCCGTACACTTTCTGATTGTAAAAAGTATCCGCTTTCTCTTTAATGATACAAAAATGAAATCAATTTCCGGTCACACTTAGTTGTTTATGTTGATTGAACCATATATCCGTAGTTTATGATTGACAAATGTATTAGCTACTCTTACTATCATCTTTAAATGCCAGGAATGAGCAAGTTTCGTAAGTACTAGTAACACACATGTTTCGATTTTTTATCTGTTACAGGACTGATCTTGTAAAGTGTTCGTTAAATGTCACGGAATCAGCTTTAATCCTTAAAATTCTATTATTTCTTACCTGTTGTGAATGTAAAATATTATCCTACGCTTCAGTGGTAGCTATTTCCCATGTACAGATGATACTCAGTGTAATAATGATGCTGGGAGACAAGTGCATATAAAAAATAACAAACATACATGTTTTTTTTTATCAAATCTCGCCAAACAACATTTGATACTCACGTTTTTAAGGTATATATTAACTTTAAACACAAAAAAGAACTTTTTAAAAAATCGCAACATTGTACCTTTAAAAGATGTGGATTTTATCCGTTTATCATTGTTTCTAAGGCTCATATACATAAGCTATTTTTTTTAAGACACTGCACTAATATTGTCTTTTTCCCAGAAGGTTAGAATTAATCCAATCACTAATAAGTAATGTACATCCAATCATAGATTATCAGGAATCCAAGATGTTTTGTTTTTTTTGGAAAGATTATTTTCTTTCAATGGAAAACATGATTTTACAATTCAGTGGTTAGAGGTAAGCAAGATGATGAACAACTCACCAAAACGATTCCTGAAAATGAAGATAAATAAAAATGGCACTAAAATTATCTCCCCTGGTAAATTTCTCGTAATTTGCAAAATACACAAAATTATAGAGATTAAATGTTTAAATGAAATGTTTGTTAATAAATAAGTTTATTTATTGATGATATATACAAAAATAATTGAAAGTATTATAAAACAAAATGTTGGTAAGATAATAGAGCAGATAACAGAAAATTAAAATATCTTTTCCTTGTCTCTTGGAATATTTATATGTGATGCCTCTGAATTAGTGACTAATAAAGCAAAAAATTTCAATTTTATATAGCCAATATTTTAAAATAAATTTCTGCACTATGTAGAAAAGTCTAAAATTCTACAAAAAAAGATTGAAGTTTGTCTAAAATTTAATTATGGATTAAATATTGTGAAATGGACAAGTGAACATTATAGGATTAATCACTTAGTAGGAGGTGACAATCCTAAAGTTGAAGGGCTGGAATTTTTTTTAGCCTTCCCCAGGGTCCCTTTACCCAATGAAAAATATTCTAAAATATATGAAAAATTCCTAAAATTTTAATTCTTACCCACTTATTTTGATTCCCAATTTGAACAATTTAGATTGTTAAAGGGGAATTTGCGGTAGTGGCTACCGCCAAAATTTGTGGGCGGAGCTTATCAGCAAAAATCCCTGTTGATATGAACAGCATATTTATGAAACTGTATGTCACATGACCAACGTGACCAAGGTCACATACCTCAGAAATTTGAAGTGATTTTTATAGGTTTTAGACTGATGAAGAATATTATTTTTAATAAGACTAAAAGTTTCATAGGGAGGATCACTAGTGACCATGCCTGTCAAATATTTTGCACCAAAAGTAACTATGAAACTGTGTATCATTGATCTTTCCTCCTTGAGGTGACCGTGGCCAAAATAATGAAGAAACTGAATGTTTGCTCCGCCCACAACTATTTATACCCACGCTCCCGGTTTAAAGATAAACCAGTATGTAAAACAAAGCCATATTTTACTTTCACTTTGACATGTTCATTTTTGAAAACCATGTAGCCAGGGAAAAAATGGAATTAAACGGCCAATTTGCCCTTTGCCCGTCTGCTATGGAATGCACTGTTTCTTTTCAGGAATTCATGCATATGTAAACAGTGTTGATGCACTCACAAACTGAATAAATGTCTGAAGGATGATTAAATGAAACCAGTATCTAATTATTGTAGAAATAAAAAATATTTCTCAAAAAGTCAGAATTATTCCAGTCTCTAAGGACATCCAATTAAAGATTATCACAATCCAGGAATACAAGATGTTTTGTTTGGAAGGAATTTTTTTTTCTTTCGATGGAAAACAAGATCAATTTCAGGGTTTAATGATACGTGAGATGATGAACAACTTTTTCTGTCACCAAGACGATAATAATTAATTCATGAAGATGAAGATTAATAAAATGTTGCTATAATTATCTCCCTTGGTGAATTTCTCATAATTTGCAAAATACATAAAATTATTGAGATTAAACGTTTAAATGAAATTTTTGTTAATAAATAAGTTTACTTATTGGTAATATAAACAAAAATGATTGAAAGCATTGCACAATGAAATGTTGGAAAAATAATAGACCAGATGATGGAAAATTAAATTATCTTTTCTTTGTCACATATCATAATTATAATGGATAGTCTCTGAAAAATAGACAACCAAGCAACAAATACCAATTTTATAAAGTGAATATTTTAAAATACGTTTCTGCAATTTGTAGAAAGTCTAATGTTTAAAGGAATACAATAGCTAAAATTGATTTTTTTGTTTATATTAAAAGTTGCCAATATTCGATGTTTTATACTAATTGCAGTTGAAATTTTTCATATTATCATACGTAAATAGCCTAGAAGGAAGGAAATACGTCGTTGTTTGATTTTCTTGCCTCCCGTAAAGAATTCAATGTTGATCCGTGCATATTCATAAGACCTGACAATGAATTGATTCGGGAAAGCGTTTGCGCATGTGCAAAATTGTATAAAAAAATGTCTGATGTACATGTGCGCCGTATTGGTGATAGGCATGTATGAGTTGTTGGGTAATCAAACTACCTACATGTAACTCATTGAGCCACCTGTTGTCAATAATATATGTACGTATATTAACTGATTACCCCCAGATCAAATTTCGTAGATATATTTCTTAAATTATGTTAATTATCACAAATACTTACATGCAACATGGTTCCTGGTTATTTATAGCAGTTATCAGTGTCCGGCAAGCTTCGGAAAACAGCTGACTTATAAGCCGGTAGACTTCGGAAAAGCAGCCGACTTTTAATTAGGTGTGGTAATGGCAATGTCACCAACAGACATTCAAATTCTTTTCACTAATTACGACATTATAGCATATTTTTTAAACCTGATTTTTTGGTCAGAACATTTTATTAGTATACAACATCGAATATTGGCAACTTTTAATATAAACAAAAAAAATCAATTTGAGATACTGTATCACTTTAAATGGATTAAATGATGTGAAATGGTGTGGACAAATGTGCATTTAATCTAATGCTCATAGAATAAGATATTTATATTAATACAATCCAATCATTAAAGATTATTAGAAACCAGGAATCCAAGATGTTTTGTTTGGAAGGGATTTTTTTCTTTTCTGTCAGTGGTAAACAGGATTTTGCAATTTCAAGGGATAAGGTCAATATAAGCAAGATGATAAGCAACTCTTTCTGCTACGAAAGGGTTCCTGAAGAGTAAAATAAATATAATATCACCATAATTATCTCCCCTTCCAAAGTTCTAATCATTTGCGAAATACATAAAAAAAATTATATTGAATTTTGAAATACAATATTTTGTCAGTAAATAAAGTCAATCTTTTGTGATGTATATTAAACTGATAGCATTACAAAATAAAGTTTTGAAAAAATAATATTGTAGTCTGTAGATGACAAGAAATTTAATCAGCTTTTCTTTTTCTCATATTATAAATTTTAGGAAACCTCTGAGCAAAGTGATAATTGTAGTTTAAAATGTCTCATTTTATGTAAATGTACTTCTCCATTTTGTAGAAGATTTAAAGTTCAAAAACCCAGCTCACATGATATCTCGAACTTTCACTTGGTGTTGCATGTCCTCAACCCTTTGGTTTTATTGCACTTGTAGTTACACCTTATATAAGAATGCTGGATTCTGATTGGTTAATAGTTGTGATATTTTTTTACAAATTCAGGCCTTGCATTGTGAATTTGCAGAATTTTTACTTCATGTAGGTGTATTTGCATAACATTTAACTTTTTTTCATGGTATTTGCAAAATCGTATTTGCCGTTTTTACCTTCACCGAGACGCTTGTAACAAAATTTGTAAAACGTTATCAGTTGTGCGTTTTATGTAACATCATTCGGTAGAATTAAACAGATACATCATGTTAGGTCCTGAAAACGACAAGCAAAATGTATTATTTATTTAGCCAGTGTTCTAAATAATATTCGGTGTAGTTAAACAGATATATCATGTTTGGGAGGGGTATTTGCGAAAAATACCAGTCTTGAGACTAAATTTCCCTCGCCATTCGGCTCGGGAAATTTTTCGTCTCTCGACTGGTATTTTTCACAAATACCCCTCCCAAACATGATATATCTGTATAAAATTCCCCTGAATATGCAACTTCTAGGTCAAATTTAGATCTGATTACAAATTCTCTTTTTACCTCCTAGATGTGTGTTAAATGTAAAAGCTTAAAATGAAATTATTTTTTGTATCAGAAAACATTCATAAATTTATCATTTTTAAGTAATTTATTTAATCTAAAGAGGAAGATTATATGCTAAACATGACAAATAAAACCAGAGACATGTATAAGATACAGTACTGTTGAAACAAAAGAAGAGGCTCATATTGGATATAATGGGTTTCTTTTTCTGCATGAGTACTCGGGTGAAATCCTAAGTGTGTGGCACCAAGGCCTTCAACTGAATATGAATGCGGGGGGAAAAAAAACTGTTATATCTAATATGGGCAACTCCTTTTGTTTCAATTTTAATGTATCTAACTTGTACAATGATAATGTTATCTTTACTTCTAAATTTAAAAACTTTTTTTTTTCTAGCTACTTTCCGGACGCCCTTCAATGGGGTTTAGCAATTAATATTTTGCATGCAACCTGAAAACTGAAAAGACAAAAACGCTCATACAGTTATAGCCTTAAAAAGTGAACACATTCTCTTAATTCAAAAGGAACTACCCGCCCTAGTCCTTGAAAACGCATTCTGTCATGTGCATAATTTATTGTTTGCATGTTTGACAAATACATGTAATATTCAACATATTTTTTTCTAGTTATTTATAAAATAAATAAAACATAATGAAAACAGTTTTGTTTGTGAACGAATTTATCTAATTTTCCTATTACAACATTGGTAAAATTCATTAAAAAAACTACAAAAATATTGGCCTGTAACATCAGCCTGTAACTGATATTGGAGGCTGCATTTACAATAGCATTACTGGGAGTATTATTGTACAAATAAAAATGTCTATGATAAAACTAATAAGATGTAATAACAAAATAAATGTTCAAGTTGGTGCAGAGGAAAAATATAATAATAATCTTTATTTGCAAAATTAGGCCCATGTGGGCCAAGCAAATACAATAAACAAAGAACAAACACAATACAAGCAAATTATTAACAAATTAGGGTACGTTTGACCGACATAGACCTCATTTTCGTAAACAGGAAACAGGTTCATGTAAAATTGTTTATCATCTGATCTGATTACCATCGGTGGTGAAGAGGTAAAATTTAATAGTTTTATTGCTTCATCACTGTTGAGTATATACAGTTTATTCCTTACTATGGAGGTATTAATACATCCATGCTCAGACAGTGGTGTAAATATGACTAAACAGAATTATGAAAAAAATTAGATATTGGCATCAAATGTGATACATTATGACAGAAATACCTTAGCTAGTTGTTGTCTTCATTTTTTAAGACCTGCTTTTGGAATGAAAAGTGTTCTAAAAAATGGAAAGAAAGCCTCAGAACAAAGATTCTTATGTAGTTGTTTAATATCCCTGGTTTGTGATTGGACAATGCTGTAATTTTTTTACGGTATCAATTCCACGGTTGAAATATCATGAGATATTTTTAGAATTTTAGCCGATTACCGCTTACATCATCTTGTCAATAATGTACCAATACACATGATTACATTAGAATGGAGATAACTATATTGTATTTAAAGATTTTATGGCATCAATTGTCGATTTAATGGTCTCAAATATCTGTTTACTGGCTCTGCTAACAGGTCGCCAGTAAACTTATTTTGCGACCATCAAATCTCCAATTGATGCCATGAAATTTTCAAATACAATAGTTATCTCCTAACTATAATTAATAGTCTGACAGTACTCTGACCTCTTATAAATACTCACAATAATGAAAAAAAATCATTATATTGATGTAATTTATAACAGTACAGGACAAATAAATACTATTGGTAGTATTATATTTATTGAAAATAAAATATTTTATAATTTAATAAAAGAAGAGCAAAACAGAATCAGAATCAGAATCAGAATTTTTATTGGTCTAAAATCCACATACAAAGGATTGATACCAAAACAACACATTAACTACAAAACAAAACAAAGAAACTATTAACTACAATCAAACTACATATATATATATATACATGTTTGAAACACATGATTCTCTAATGACATTTAGTATGAGGAGGTGGTA
>MJUT01038087.1:266631-283864 GCA_002080005.1 Gigantidas platifrons
TAGAAACCACTAAGCCAATTGAATTGTGCCTTTACAGGAATGATCATTGGGTGATCCTGTACTAAACTTGTGAATCGTTTACTGATCGGAAATTCAAGATGGCCACCATGACTCGACTTAGTTTTAACATAGGACCTATGGAAAAAATGTTTAAAAGTCTTCTCTGAAACCAGCAAGTCAATTTAAAGCAAACATGGCATGAATGGTCCTTAGGTGGTCAACTTTCAAAATTATGTCCTGTGAGCCCGACCTCCATCCAAGATTGCCGCAGTCAGCGGACATAGTTTTAACATAGGACCCTATGGGAAAATTGTTTAAAAGTCTTCCCTCTGAAACCAGTCGGCCAATTTAAAGCAAATATGGCATGGATGGTCCTTGGGTAGTATACTTTTAAAATTGTGTCTGGTGACTACTACCTCCATCCAAGATGGCTGCCATGAGCAGACATAGTTTTAACATAGAACCCTATGGGATTTGAATAGTAACTTAGATGTATTCGGCATGCAGACATTCTTAAGAGGACTTAGTAATGTCAGGTGAGCGATACAGGCTCATGTGAGCCTCTAGTTACATAATAGTTCCACAGCATTTGTAAAAATTCCAGATGGTTTAAAAATAATCCCTAAATATTTGTACTCCATTCCAAGATCAATTCTGTGATTCTTATACACAAAACTTTCTCTGGACAACTTTCTGCCAGCTTTATTAAAGATCATAATCTTTGTTTTGTCTAGATTAACAGTTAGATTCCATTTGTCGCAATAGCAACTTAGTATATTCAAAGAATATACACCAGCCTTTAATATAACATTAAACAGTTTAACAAATAAATCAATATTAAAACTACAACACATTTTCAACATTTCATTACTTATGCCATCAGGGCCACATGATTTCTTATTTTTTAAAGATCTTAGTGCAAGTACCACCTCCTCAGCCAATATCTCCTTATTCAAAAGTTCACAAGACTGTAATTCTTTTGGGATATTATTAATGTTAAAATTATTAGTGTAATTCATATTCATTAACTTTTTAAAATAGTCAAACCATTCCCTTTGAATAATATTAGAACTGGGATCTTTGTTATCTCTCTTTTTTATTGCATTTAATGCTTTCCAAAACTCCCCTGGATTATTCGCATTTGAATCCACAAGTTTATTTTACATTGTGTGTCGAAACTGTCTATATTTATTTCTTACCAATTTGTTAAGTTCTTTTTTATTTTGCAGAACTTTAAGACGCAAAGCTTTGTTCCATGCACAGTGGTTCCATTGCTCATTGCAAAGTTGCCTACTCTTAGCTTTTAAAATTCTGTATTTATTCTCACACTCATTATCATAATATGGTTTTTTAATTTTCCTCTTAGNTTTTTTGTTTTTACTAATTCTTTTATCTCTATTCCCTAAACAAGCAGCGTTATATAAAACAGAAGACACTTCTTTAACAATATCGTCGATGTTCTCCTCTAAAATATTATGGCTGTCATTTTTGGTTACAGATAGCGAAAAATTTGACTATAATTATCTCCCTTTGGTAAATTTAACATAATTTGCAAAATATATAAAATTTTAGAGATTGAATGTTTAAATACAATTTTTGTCAATAGATATGTTTATTTATCAGTGGTGTAAACAAAATTGATTGAAATCATTACAAATTAAAATGTTGGGAAAATGATATAGCAGATTACAAAAATTTTAACCATCTTTTCCCATTCTTATATCATAAATATATAGAAGGCCTCAAAACTATGGATAGTTTGAAGCAGCAAATACCAATTTTAAAAGTTATATTTGTATATACATTTCTGCATTATGTAGAAAGTGTTATAATAAAGTGAAGAATGGCCGTTTACAGGTTGTGTCGAGATCAGATGCACTCATTGTTTTTTTCTACTGTTATGAATCTCAATTTATGGATAAACTCCAAAATGACCATTCTAAGCACTTACTTAGTTTATTCCACAATAACTGTAGATACTTGGACCATATCGTATCTGTAAACAATCCTAATTTTTCTTAAGTTTGTTATACAAATTTATCCCAAGGAACTTGCAATGAATAAGGCTAATATTACAAGCGATTCATGACAATTTTTGGATGTAGACATATCCTGTTTTCAAAGTAAATTGAACACACATTATTTGCTACTGCAATCCACAGGCACTTGGGTCCAGGATATTTTTTTTTCTCAATTTTCTCAATAGTAGATATTAGGTATAGAGTAGATATTAGGAAAATGTGGCATAGTTCATAAAGGCGTTTATTTCAAAACGAAGCATGTCAAACGGGTTCATATACGTTGTAGATGCACATTTTATTGATAAAATTGAGAGAAAAAAATATCCCGGACCCAAGTGCCTGTGCTGCAATCTACTATATTATTGTTGTTATCCTCCACCTCATAATCATTAATAAGAGCAACACCCAAATAATCTAAGAGACTGGAGTCCATCTGGAAGCAGACATTACTAATTTAGTAAGAAGTGTGAAAAAAGATCTTAGACTAAGTTCTGGTATATGCGGGTTCCATGATATCGTGGTACATATTTTGTACAACGCTTTCAATGTGGTATCAAGCTTTTCTTGTGCTTACATATATTTAGAATGGATAGGAAAAAGAATGTTTTCAGTGGCATAGGAACATTGTGAGGGGGGACAAACTTCTAAAAAAAAATCCCAAAAATGGGAGGGGGCAAACTTAACTTTTGAAACTGAAAAGCCAAAAAAAAAAATGTGTTATGAGTGATTTTTATTTGTGCATAATTTAAACACAACAAATAAAAATTTACTTTGATTTTCCTATATATTTCAACTAAAAATGAATCCTAAAAATTAACAATCATGGAAAAATTATGTACAAATAAAAACCACTACATAATGAGCAAATAAACAAACAAAATATAGACAATTCCAAATGTCTTGGTGTAAATTTGTTAAAATCTATCCAGAAATGACTTCACAATAATATTTTGAAAAAATATGGTTTTGGTTGATTATATAGGGATTTCTTTTTACATTTCCCAATACTTTTGACAGTTGACGTACAGTTTAAAGATCGAACTTTTTAAAGTTCCGTAAACATTTCATTGACTGTACGAGTTGAATCCTATCAAAAATATATTTTTCCAAACCACTATCTCTTACCTTGACGCTGTTCGCCATAGTAAAATCCGAAATGTAGCGTTTTTCGATCTGAAATTTACCGTAGAACGCCGATTGATCTGAAATGTTGCGTTTTGAATATACACCGTGACACTGCTATTAGTGTACTAAATAAATATATCTAGAATTATCTCCCTTAGAAACTGTTTCATATTTAAAAATGTATATGAAATAATTATTAAAATAGCTTGAATATTTCTTTTATTCGAAATAACATAATTAATAAGGTATGATGTTCTCATGATTATACAATTTCAAAAAAAATAATTAAAAAGAAAAAGAGAATAGCAGATTAAAAATAACAATGATAGTTATTTCTTAAATTGTGTTGTAAAAGTACTAATACTGTACTGAATTTGTTTTTCAATAATGTACCTTGACGGTACCAAGTTTCATGATTGTTTTTGGTCATTATTTCTACATTAGTAGAAAGTGATGTTGTTTGATAGAGAGCAATTGATTTTGACCAAATTATGTTTTGGAAATTGGTAAATACAGGTGTATATTCATAATTCTGATTAAATCCGTTTTCTTGCCACCTTTCCGTTTCCTGTTCAAACTGATTGATATGAAAACAAAAGGTATGTAAGACTTTTCTGAGCAGTTCACGGAACATTTCAATCATTATAGTAACTCAAAATAGCTTGAAAAGGGTTATTTGACCTATCTTCTGGACGAAATATGTGACACTGTAAACGGTGAGGTGAGTGTGTCGTATATAAATCACTTTAATGTTCAAAATATGAGACAGACAATTAAATAACCACCATTATTTTGCAATCTGGTACCGTCTTGTTATACATTCGTATTTTGCCGATTCATTTTTTCAGTAAATTTCCGAAAAATTGGTGATTTTTAAAAATCAAAGAAACGCCTCTTTTCCGATCAGTCGAATATAACATCTATTCTGGAAACGATTCCGTTCAGAAGGTGAATCGATGATGTTTGAACAATATTATCATGATTGTGAAAACATGTAAAAGAACGTGACAAAAGTCAAGAAAAAAGTCACACAAATAACACAGAACAATTAAAGACAGACCCACAAAGAAAACTAAAATATTAATATAAAAATGAGAGCATCTGACATGCCCAATGACATGTCTAAAAATGATAAAAACACCAACTTAATAGGCATACAAAGACGTTAGGGGATATAATAATTTCACTGTAAAGACAGTAAACTCTATTTTCGATATAAATTGTTAGCCCCTCGGTTTATCTGTTGCGTTTAAGAGTAGAATGGTCACTGGGTTTTTCATGATTGATTTCTGTCTCATTTTAGAACTGATTACACATGAAGCGGAAGAAAAAAAGGGCTTTGGTTACACCCTCTTAAAAGAGTGAAATTGTCAAAAGACCAGAATGAATCAACAGAATCAAGAGATTCAACAACAACTAATACACAAACGACAACTCCTGTGAACCCCCCAAATTATAGAATTTCAATTTACAATAGCCCATGGAGTAGTGCTGGTTTCTGAGGAGAAGATTTAAATGTGACGGACGACAGACACCAAGTGATGGCAAAAGCTCACATGGCCTTTGGCCAGGTTAGCTAAAAAGGGTGCACTCGACTCACAGTCGCAAGTGATAAAGTTTACCAGTTGCTTGCCCATGGTCGGTGATTCTCTCCGGGTACTCCGGCTTCCTCCACCACTAAAATTGGTCGCCATGATGATATAGCTGAAATATTGTTGAAAGTGGCGTTAAAACACCAAAGATCAAAATAAAAAACAAAACAAAACAAAAATCCACACACTGAAATGTTGTAAAGTAAATCCTTGAAATCGTATGCAAGTCGAACAATGAATGGTTATCTGAAAAGAATCGTTTCCATGCTCTGAAAGGAGGCGTTCTATACTTGTTTTACAATAATCGCACTTTATGTGCATGCAAACTTTGTTATAAACCTATTATCTATTTCAATGGAACTGTTATTGTCTTAAAATTGTTGTGTAATTGGTTTTAATAGACATGTTACTCAAGAAACATCACGTTTTTGAAATTTTCCTTCTTGGTGTTGCGTAGATATGTAAAAAATATTTTTGTGCGCTGAAAATATAATCATCATCGCCCAGTGAGATCACGTAGGATCTTAATTCGATTTCTTGTATGTATATTATGTTCCGTCATCTATGTTTTCAGTCACTAAATATGGCAATTAAAAGATAAGTTGACAAAACGTACTCACCGTCTGTTGTGAAAATAAATCAAATGGAAGCGTTTCCTGAATCGGAATGGATGCAAGAACGCCGATTTAATCGGAAAGGAGTCGTTATGAATATACACCGTGAAATAGCTTTAAAATGATGAAATAAAGGTAATTATCCTGCAATGACAGCATTTACCGACCAATATAGCCTGCCCAATACTTTTTTTTTATATTGGTCAGTTATAAATAGAATAAAATTTGATATTGGCAAACTCATCGGGGCACATCGGGGGATATTGTTTTCAAATACATACACAAAATTATTTCAAATACTTTTATCATCGTCCAGTAAATGCCACTTTAAAGAAAATATTTAGTTACACGGGTAACATTTTCCTACAAAGAATATGAGGTTGGATGTATGGAAGTGTGGCTAATTCAATTCACCCTTTTGAAAATTAGCCACAAGTATCAAAGAAAAATCAAATTTGACTGAATTACTGGTTTTAAAAGTCATTATTATTTTAATGAATGCTTTTTTCAAGTATTGTCTTCATTAATAACTGAGGGATAGTCATGAGATTTGGATTTGGATTTATTTATCTATGCAATTAATGCCTATCTCCACCAAAGTTATGGGAGACCGTCATGATCGTATATTAGTTGGATTTACAACTACCTGTGTAATCAGTGCTCATCCCCACTAAAATTGTGAATTCGAACCAAGTACATGGCAAGGTGTACTCGATCAACATTATGTGATGAATTTTGTCAATGACTTGCGACAGGTCGGTGATTTATTCCAGATACTCCGGTTTCCTCCACCAATAAAACTGACTGCCACAATATAACCGAAATATTGTTGAAAGTGGCATTAAAGACCATAAACCAAACCAAGCCAAAATCGTGAGTTTGATTCTCACAAATGGCAACTCAAAATATACTCAATGTGATCAAGTTTATCTGTTACTTGCACCAATTTAGTGGTTTCGAAGTTAGTAGTTTTGCTAGGGTACTCCAGTTTCTACCACAATATAACCTAAATATTGTTGAAAGTCACTAACCCCCCCCCCCTAGACCTCTGTTATTAATTTATTGAATTGTTGCAAGTCCTGATTCTTCTTCCTGTAGATTTTAATACAATGGAAAAAAATTCACACACAATTCTAATATATTGATGTTTACTTGTGTATCATTTATATTTCCAGGTTTATATTGAAAGTAACAACCCATCCTTAGCAGCTGCATTATGTATAGAGTTGGGAAATGCACTTCAGGTGAGAAATCGTTGCAGTTTTTATGTCATTATTATTTTTGCAGTATTAATGTGCAGTACATGAGTTTTTTTAGAACTTTTGGTTGTGCAACAGTTAACATTGTTGCCTTGATTGTGGGAGACCAACCGTGGGTTTATTGCCCAGTGGGGTAACCGACCGTGGGTTTATTGCCCAGTGGGGTAAAGACCAGTAGCATTAATGAGTAAGAATGAGGACTGGTTGACTCCTTGTCATGATGTGTCCAATTGGAGAGACATGTTTACGTGCTGATTGTTGTTTCAGTGAGCCAACACAAAAAATGTCAGGTTTGGCATGTTTATCTAGTACAAAGTATGCATCATGGTCATCTCATGAAAAAATAACATTAGTCTCATAATATAGGCTGAAACATTGTTCATTTGGCATTGAATAACAATCTGACACTCCCTCATTCCATGAGTTTTATTCAATACATGTTACATGATTATTATAACCAGGCTTTTTATTTTATGTTTTAAAAGAAGCTAAGCAGACCAGGAGAAGCAATGGCACATTTTCAAAGAGCTGCAGAATTACAGTCACAGGTGAGGGTAGAATTGTGTTTATATGATGTTCAGTATCACCAATAGTGAAAAAAAACATTCAGTCAAACTTGCTTAAGCGGTCAGTTTAAAACCCTTACAACAAGATTAACGTATTATTTTATTTGAAATATGTGGTCATATCTACTACGCAATCAAAGGTCTCTCAAATTTAATGCCAGTTTGTCAGCTTACCAGTATTTAGTTTTCACTTTTATTTCTGGATGTTGAAAAATAATATGTAATTACATTTTGAAGTGTTCTCAATTCATAATGAAACCAATTAAGTTAACAAATCATTGAATAATTAACTAATTACAATGTACATGTAACTGTAAATCGTTGCAAAAACACTGGAGCATTACAAAACGACCACAATGTTTTCTAATGAAATAACCTTCCGATAACAGTAATATGCGAATCATTGCAGTACAGAACTTAAAAACCAGAATTGTCTTGTGCAGTCATTTTTAGCTCACCTTGCCAAAGGCAATGTGAGCTTTTGCCATCACTTGGCGTCCGTCGTCTGTTAACTTTTCACATTTTAATCTTCTTCTCTGAAACCGCAAAGCCAATTGATCTGAAACTTGGTAGGAAGCATCTATGGAAGATTGCTCATTTCATCCCGATCCATTAACAAACATGGCCGCCACAGGCAATTCTTGTTTCTGATTGGCCGATTTTTAAAAATCTTCTCCTCTGAAACCGCTTGGTCAAATGAAGCGAAACTTGGTAGGAAGCATCCATGGAATGCCCTCTATGAAGATTGCTCATTTCGTCTCGATCGGTTAGCAAACATGGCCACCACATGCAATTCTTGTTTCTGATTGGTCGATTTGTAAAAAATCTTCTCCTTTGAAAGTGCTTAGCAATATGAACCAAAACTTGGTAGGAAGCATCTACATGTATGGAAGGTTCTGTATTAAATTTCCTCAAAGCAGAATGAAAGGTGAGCGACACAGGCTCAGCCCACTGAGCCTCTAGTTCCTTTGTCCCAAGGGTGACTATTGAATACAAGTTTGAGTGTAATGTCTTCATGTGTATACATAAAATAGTGTCCGCCCTTACAATTGTCTCCTATGATAAAGTCCGAAGACGGAATAAATCAGAGATGACTTCGTTCAGTCTGTGTAAGGTTTTTCATTACAAATATAACAATCGGACATAATTTCACAGGACACTATTATGTCTTACATATACCTTGTATATGTAGTAAAACATATATACATTGTATTACATATATTTACATAAAACAGTCAAACCTGTCGATGCAGTCACCTGTATTAAAAGATCACCTTTTACTTATCATTTCATAAAAAATTGCATATGAATTGAACCTCTTTTAAGAGGTCACATGTCTGTAAAGGCTACTTATTCTTTGTCCCAATGATGACCTCTTAATACAGGTTTGACTGGTTACATACTGTGAAGAATTCTAAATACTTAGAACAGAAATTTCCTTTCATTCCTTATACAATGTATATCATACAACATTTTCAAAGAGAAAATTATCAATTACAATATAACAATTTCCACAATCAATCAAACTTGTTTTTAATGATAAAAAAACAGTGTTTAATTTTACTTTTCTTCTGTGTTTCTTTACTATTACAGTATTGCGATTTGTGAATCATGATTTTATTTGTTATAAATCATTAATATGTTTAATCAGATGAAAATTAATGGTACATTTGTAAGTATAGTCATTGACAATAGATTCCTTGTGCATTGTGCATCAAATACCTTAAGCAAAACTGTCAGAGTGTGGTACTTGACAAGATTGTTAGAATTTGTATAATATTTAAAAAATCAAAAACATCCTCAAAAATTCTAAAGTTGTTTTATTGTATTTTGAAGAAGATTCTTTGTTTTGTATAATATTTTATAAACAATAATTTATTGGACAAAGTTCATCTTGTAGCTAATTTTTGGTAAAAAAAAAAATTTCTTAAACATTCCTATCTAATTGTTATCTCAGTTATAAAACAGAATTCTACATTACTATAGAGGGGCTGTCGTGGTCGTGATCATATGGTAGTTGGATTTACAACTACCTGTGGAATCAGTTCCTATCACCACCAAAGTTGTGAATTCGAATCCCGTTCATGGCGAGGTGTACTCGATACAACATTATGTGATTAGTTTGTCAGTGACTTGCGACAGGTCGGTGGTTTTCCCTGGGTACTCTGGTTTCCTCCATCAATTAAACTGACCACCACAATGAAACTGGAATATTGTTGAAAGTGGCATTAAACACCATACACCAACCCCCCTCCCTGATCAAACCAAACATTACTCCACCAATAAAACTGAAATACTGTTGAAAGTGGAGTTAAACACCAGACACCAACCCCCCTCCCTGATCAAACCAAGCATTACTCCACCAATAAAACTGAAATACTGTTGAAAGTGGCATTAAACACCTTACACCAACCCCCCTCCATGATCAAACCAAACATTACTCCACCAATAAAACTGAAATACTGTTGAAAGTGGCATTAAACACCTTACACCAACCCCCCTCCCTGATCAAACCAAACATTACTCCACCAATAAAACTGAAATACTGTTGAAAGTGGAGTTAAACACCATATACCAACCCCCCTCCCTGATCAAACCAAACATTACTCCACCAATAAAACTGAAATACTGTTGAAAGTGGCATTAAACACCTTACACCAACCCCCCTCTCTGATCAAGCCAAACATTACTCCACCAATAAAACTGAAATACTGTTGAAAGTGGCATTAAACACCTTACACCAACCCCCCTCCCTGATCAAACCAAACATTACTATAGAAAAATTATATAATTATCAATTATAAATCTTCAGATGCAAAAAGTACAAATATTTCAGAATGTTTCTTCTTCAATTTTCTTTTTCTAACTATTTGCAATTTCACAAAGAAAACTTGTCCTTATGATGTAAAAAAAAATCTGTTAACATCCCTTTCAATCCGGAACTGTCTCATATTTTTTTGTGAATTTCATCAATGAAATTAAATAGTATTGTCTGATGACTTGACATTGCTTTTCAACAAACAATGAAAGAAGTCTGCTCATTCAAAACTTATTAAATTAACAAGTACTACACTCAACCATAGCATATTATATATTTTTTGTATTGTATTTCATATTTTTACAGAGTCTAACATTTCAACTTTTTAGCCAGAAAAAAAAACATTGGCAAATATTTTGCTCAATTGTTATTGATTATGATCAAATTTCTATTACGTTACACTATTGCTTTTTCTGTTTGGTGCCTTTGATGTATTAAAACTTAGGAGCAAAAGACGTATTCCAAAGTTAACACCGTGCAAAAAAAACCACATGCTATACAGTATCATATGCTTTTAACCTTTGCTTCAGAAAATAAGACAATGAAATTCGTTCAGTGATTGATGCATTTACACAGGCTTTGCCTTCATTTTTTCACCTACTTGTTCGAAAGCCAAATTTAGAAAACAAAATCCATTTTTTCAAACAAATTCTTTCATAATTTTCAATTGTCCAAATCAAATTTTGCTTCTCCCAGGCTTCGGGCAAGTGGGTTAACGCAAAGACTGTTTACAAATGAGAAGATGAAATGCATCAACAATATATATCAATACTTCAGATTGTCATGGTCGGCATAATGTTTTTTATTTGTAATTTTAACTCACTTGGCTAAAGTTGCTATTAGTTTGCATCGCATCTGCACCATCATGAGTGATGCATGTTGTAAGTTTTTCTTATTTAAATCTGCTCTGAAATTATATAACTGTTTTCAACGAAAGTTGATGGAAGGTTCAGTTCTAACTGTCATTCAAGATGGCCACTGTTTCTGAAACAAAATATCTTCAAATAGCCAATACATGCTTCCATGGCTTGCAGGTTTCATCCAAATTCACAATTGCCTAAGCTTGTCTAAAACTATTTAGTATTCCAGATCTGATCACCTTAACTTTTAATTTTGTTGATCAATCATGCTTCTCTGCTTGCTTGATTATTTATCCATAATCCCAATTTACCCATGACAAAAACCCCATTTACCCATAAATTCCATGAACCAAGACAGTTAAGACAGAATTTGGTGTTATGTAGGTATATACATCAATATGATATTTTTACAGTGATACATCTCTACATCTGCTTTAAATTTTGCACTCCTAAGTCTTTATAACTGCATTGGTGGTGTAATGCGGTCCTCAAAATGAAAATTTGAATTTACTGGTCCGAATCAAATTCTTCATTTTATTTTTATATATATATACATTTTTGTAGTTCTAAATAAAAACTGAAAAATATACTGAGACGAACAAAGTTTTACTGGTCTTTGACCAGAGAACCAGTACTTAATCGTGAGGACTTGTAATGGTTAAGCATGTTCCTCTCTAGTGAGGTAGATAGTGGGTTTGAGTCCCAGTCAGATCAAACCAGAGACTATTAAATTGGTGTTTGTTGCTTCTCTGTTAAGAATGCAGTATTAAGGAGTAAGAGCAAGATTGGTTGTCATGGAAACAGGATAACATCTGAGTGGAGCTAAAACCACTCAATCCTAATTTCTTGGAATCAGGATAACATCTGAGTGGAGCTAAAACCACTCAATCCTAAGCTATACTTCCCCATGTAGTCAGTGTGTTTCTTTACAACGGTTTAGCTAACAGAAAGTTGCAGGGTTGTATTTAAAGTAATCAATGTCTCCAATAACAACCTTAAGCATGTGGTTATGGATTAGTGTTCAAAGTACCTGTGCTTGGTGTTAAAAGGTAATGGTGGCAGATAAATGTTACATGTGAACAATGTCTCTAGTCAGATTTCCAAATTGTTACAGGAGTTTCAAAATTGTATTCTTAGGTGGGACACATGAAGTCTTCCAAAAATCAAAGTGTTATAGAATTCTGAGCTAACTGAGTGGACTGTTTCAATTTTCATTTATAGATGACACCCACAACTTTTTTTTTCACAGAATTGTGTCATGAGAAAACTGAACCCCCTCCCCTCCCCCAACTGTCAGCAGGACATATTCCATGTGAACAACTCCCAATGTTTAGAGGGTACATGTATACACTATTACAAAATTGTGTTCAAAGAAAGCTTTGTCTTTGTTCATATTTGTTTGGAGGTGCAGGTTGCAGGATTGTATTACATGTATAACTTGTCCTACTTCCAACTTTTAGCAGTTGTTTTAGAATTGTATTCCAAATAATAAATGTATTGCATTTAAATCCTTTATCCAAGTGGATGCAGATCTCTATTTTCCAATTTCCTAATATCAGAAACTTTCACTTAAATCTAGCACCATGTTCAGTCTACCAAGCATGAACCTGTCATTATAGTTCTGATAGTAAATATTCTGGTTTATATAAAATAAACAGAATGAAACTGATGCTGAAAGCATTTTAACACAAATTATAGTATTAACATGTTTTTGAAAGTTTCATTTGTACATTCCAAAGTTTCATTTGTACATTTCAAAGTTTGACAAATGTAAACAAAATATTTTGTATATTTTTTAATTACTTTGTTGTAAATGTCATGTCATGTATTATTGGAACTTTGTGTCAGAAGTAAAGTTTTGAAATATAATTTTTATCAAAAATTTACATATTTACAATCATTTTGAGCATAAAACATTCAACATTAAAAAAGTCGCTAAATTTTAGAATGACTATGAAATATATATATATATATATATCAAACATACTGATGTTATCAGATGTACAATGTAGTCATATTCTAAAATAACTTGTATCTTATTTCCTCTTGTTATTTTCAGAGTGCATTAGAATGTCTACAATCACTTGGTTTGGTCGCTACGTGTAAGATAGAAATGAGTAAGTTTACACAAAAATGAAATGACAAATTCTGACAACGAAATGGCGTGAAATATAGCGAGAGTGAAATTAAAAACGATAATTTCACTGGGAAATTATCGTTTTTAGCTCACCTGGCCCAAAGGGCCATGTGAGGTATTGCCATCACTTGGAGTCTGTCGTCCGTCCGTTAACTTTTTCACATTTTAATCTTCTCCTCTGAAACAACTGGGCCAAATGGAACCAAACTTGGCAGAAAGCATCTATGTAAGGTCCTCTATAAAAATCTTCATTTCGTCCCATTCCACCAACAAATATGGCCGCCAAGGGCAATTCTTGTTTCTGATTGGCTACTTTTAAAAAAATCTTCTCCTCTGAAACTGCTTGGCCAAATGGAGTCAAACTTAGCAGGAAGCATCTATGTAAGGTCCTCTATAAGGTTGCTTCATTTCGTCCCGTTCCGCCAACAAATATGGCCGCCAAGGGCAATTCTTGTTTCTGATTGGTTGATTTCTGAAAGATCTCTGCAACCGCTTCCCCAAATGAACTGAAATTTGGTAGATAGCATCTATGGATGGTCCTCTATAAAGTTTGCTAATTTTGTCCCGATCTATGAACAAACATGGCCACCGCAGGCAATTCTTGTTTCTGATTGGTCGATTTTTTTAAATCTTCTCCTCTGAAACTGCTTGGCCAAATGAACCGAAGCTTGGTAGGAAGCATCTATGGAAGGTCCTCTATAAATAATTCTCATTTTGTCCCGATCCGTTAACAAACATGCCCACCAAGGGCAATTCTTGTTTCTGATTGGCTGATTTTTTAAAATCTTCTCCTCTGAAACCGCTAGGCCAAATGAACCGAAACTTAGTAGGAAGCATCTATGGAAGGTCCTCTATAAAGAATGCTCATTTTGTCCCGATTCGTTAACAAACATGGCCGACACAGGCCATTCTTGTTTCTGATTGGTTGATTTCTAAAAAAAATCTTCTCCTCTGAAACTGCCTGGCCAAATGAATCAAAACTTACTAGGAAGCATCCTTGGAATGTCCTCTATAAAGATCGCTCATGTAGTTCTGACTTGTTAACAAACATGGCCAACACAGACCATTCTTATTTCTAATTGGTTGATTTCCAAAAAATCTTCTCCTCTGAAACCGCCTGGCCAAATGAATCAAAACTTGGTAGGAAGCATCCTTGGAATGTCCTCTATAAATATTACTCATTTAGTTGCGATCAGTTAACAAACATGGCCGCCTCATGCCATTCATGTTTTTGATTGGTTGATTTCTAAAAAATCTCCTCCTCTGAAACCGCTTTCCCAAATGAACTGAAATGTGGTAGGTAGCATTTATGGAAGGTCCTCTATAAAGATGGTACATTTCGTCTTGATGCATTAACAAACATGGCCACCACAGACCATTCTTGTTTTTGATTGGTTGATTTCTAAAAAAAATATCCTCCTCTGAAACCACTTTCCCAAATGAACTGAAATTTGGTAAGTAGCATCTATGGAAGGTCCATTATAAAGATTGCTCATTTCGTCCCGATTCGTTAGCAAACATGGCCACCACAGGCAATTCTTGTTTCTGATTGGTGGATTTCTAAAAATCTTCTCGTCTGAATCCACTTTACCAAATGAACTGAAACTTGGTAGGAAGCATCTATGGAACATCCTTTATAAAGATTGGTCATATTGTCCCGATCCGTTAACAAGCTTGGCCGCCACAGGCCATTCTTATTTCTGATTGGTTGATTTCTAAAAAAATCTTCTCCTCTGAAACTGTTTGGCCAAATGAATTAAAAGTTGGTAGGAAGCATCCTTGGAAGGTCCTCTATAAAGATTGCTCATTTAGTTCCGATCCATTAACAAACATGGCCGCCACATGCCATTCTTTTCAGCTCACCTGGCCCAAAGGGCCATGTGAGGTATTGCCATCACTTGGTGTCCGTCGTCCGTCCGTTAACTTTTTCACATTTTAGTCTTCTCCTCTGAAATAACTGGGCCAAATGGAACCAAACTTGGCAGAATGGATCTATGTAAGGTCCTCTATAAAGTTTCTTCATTTCGTCCCGTTCCGCCAACAAATATGGCTGCCAAGGGCAATTCTTATTTCTGATTGGCTACTGTTATAAAAATCTTCTCTTCTGAAACTCCTTGGCCAAATTAAACCAAACTTGGCAGGAAGCATCTATGTAAGATCCTCTATTATTCCAAAATGGTTAATTTCAGTGAAACTTTGCACACAGCTAATGCACCATATGAAAATTTACAAAAAGGAGAGCTGCTCTCACTTAACATTACCTTATGCATAAATATAGAAAACAGTTAAGGTAATGATTATCTCGCTTTGAAATTTGCTTCAGTATCATTCTTGTGCTAGGTGAGCGATGCAGGCTCAGCGGGCTGAGCCTCTAGTTATTTAACTCAGAAAATTCTGTAATTCTACGCTACACACGTAATATAGTTCAATTAAACTCATTTTATATTAAATTCGATTCGAAACATTTTTTATCTATATAATAAATACTTTATAACTAATTGCCGAGTTTCATTATCAAAAATATGTCACTCATGACCAAATACCATTGTAACTCACTCATGCACATAATTATCTCATCAAAAAGTATAAAATATATATGGTTTTGTTTGTAGGAGACTATGATGGCTCTCTTGGTGTCTTCACTGAAATGGCTTATCTGGCACAAGAAAGGGGAGGTAATTTGTACGAATGTTGATTTTTTTTTATGATACAGGAGGATTTAAGATTTGATTCTCTCTGATGTTACAATCAAAAGTATGTCGCATTTGTTAATATTAAAGAAATGAAACACTGTTATAATCTTATGAAAACTTACTATATGGTACATGGGAGATAACTCATTTAGAAGAAATGTCAATTTTTACATTCATGAATTTCCACCGTTTGTCCATAATTAGACGCTTTGACATTTACGGGCTATATTTTATTCAGTAATACACTTAAACAACCTTGATTCCAAAACAGATGTGATCAATATAATGTTTATACTTGATTATATGTTTGAAGTGTTTTTTAATTAATTTTCCTTTAAATGAAGACATATGATAATTTCTTTATCTTAATAGGTTCATCAACAACAGGCAAGCCTATAGGAGCTTACTGTGATATTCTAGCTAGATGTGAAGTATCAAGAGTATTGCTACTTATGTTGTTACAGGTAGCACATCATATAAACTTAGGTTGCTGTATTTTTAAGTTATTGACAGAACTAATCAATGAGGGTTAAGGGTTGTGGCATTTAACGCCACATTCAACAATATTTCAGTTATGTCATGGAGGTCAGTTATATTGGTGGAGAAAACTGGAGTACCCAGAGAGATCCACTGACCTGTCGCAAGTCACTGAAAAGTTTAGCACATAATGTTATATCAAATACACCTCACCATTAGTGGGGTTCGAACTCACAACTTTAGTGGTGATAGGCACTGATTGCATAGGTAGTTGTAAATCCAATTACCATACATTCAAGACCACGACAACCCCTAATTAATCAATGAAGATAGTTGAAAATCTAAACAGTGATGGTCAACAATTCCATCAATATCAACAAAAAAATACATGATATATGGAAATCTAGGTCATGACTTGGGGACAGGCACAAAAATGTGGAAGGGTTAAACTGGTTAATGGGATCCTAACCCTACCCTCTTGATACATTGGATCTCCAACGACAAAACAGATACACATGTATAAACAAACAAACAAAAACATCACAAATGCACATTTGTGGTAGTTACATCTACATCTGATATTATTGTCCCCCGACGCTTCGTCGAAGGGGACTATAGAAATGGGTGTCGTCCGTCCGTCCGTCTGTGTGCTTTTTGGTTTCCAGATGATAACTTGTGAATGAAAAGTCAGATTGAAGCTAGGTTTGGTATGTAAGTGTATCTTATGAATATCTAGGTCAAGTTCGATAATGACAATTTTTCGACTATTTTTACTAGAGTTGTGCCCCTTTTTAGCTCACCTGACCCAAAGGGTCATGTGAGCTATTGCCATCACTTGGCGTCCGTCTCCGTCGTCGTCCGTCGTTAGCTTTTCACATTTCAATCTTCTCCTCAGAAACCACTGAGCCAAATGGAACCAAACTTGGCAGGAATGTGTATCAGGAGGTCCTCTATAAAATATGTTTTTTGTTTCGATCAGGAATTCAACATGGCGGGCAGGGCCAATAATGTGTTTTGATTGGCTCAATTTTCAAAGATCTTCTTGTCAGAAACTACACAGCCAATGGAATT
>MJUT01038087.1:298627-331172 GCA_002080005.1 Gigantidas platifrons
GTTACAAAAATATTCCACGAAATCAAAGACATTGTAAATTTTGTAAAACATTGGATGACGAATTCCACCTTTTCTTTGATCGTAAAGACAATATTAGACCTTCCTTTATTGATTTTATGAAAACAAAATATCCTCACTTTAATCAACTAGATTCCCTTGAAAAGTTAAAAAATTATTCTTAATGTCGGCAAAAAGCTCTACCTTATGTTTGTAATGTTATATGTAAACCCGACTTAAAATAAAGTTTTCTATTCTATTCTATATGAGGTTCACGTTGGTCAGAACATATAAAACATAATATTGTTTTTATCAAACAGTGGTAGTTGTATTTGTTTATATATATACATTGTCTGTTTAATGATAGTTTATGTTTGTATTACTATACCCAAAAGGGTTTTATATGCAATAAAGATTATTAATATACAACCACTATGCCACCCGAGCATAGCATGATCGTCCATGCTAACTACATTACTTGTACAATGGAATATTCAAGTGTTTAAGTGTTACTTTGTTAAGTCTCGACGAAATAATATCTAAGTAGCGTGATTAATGGACATTTGACGTACTTGTACTGTTGATGTATAGATCTCAACATAATGTGAGTTACTTATTAAAGGCAAATCTGGACCACATAAATTTGAAAGGACCTCCGTAGCAACGATCGATCGTGGTCATTGTATCCTAATACTTTGAAGTATTCTTTTGGTGATAAAACACAAACTGATTTGGTTATCCTGTGTAAATCCGTTGGTTTACTTGGTCCCAAAGACTTCAAATTATTTGGTTTCCAATATTTTGACTTGACGTTGAGCTTACTCGACTGTCGACGAAGGTTATTCCATAGCCTGTCGTGTGTACTAAATTATATATTTATACGTTTCTATCAACAGAAAAGGTAGAAAATTGGAGTTATGTCGATATGTTATTAATGTTATATGTATATCTTCCCAATTTTCTGCATTTCCCGTGAAAATTAGCGTTTCTTCTCTCAATATATATTATAAAAGCAATGAATCATTGATCGATTGTTGTCCAACATGATGTTAGTTGCATGCTAGTCGACGCTAAAAAAATATATATACAAACGACAAATCAACATTCATGCAGCGAAAACATGCACTATCCTTTTTGTTTTAATTGTCAGGAAATTTTGCTATACAGGCCGTTAATGGCCACTTGTAGCAGGGACGTTTCATGTATCAATGTCCTGTGGTGGAAGAATGCCTCGCTAAGAATCGATGCGACAGCGGAAATGTCATTGTGTCTGATGTACTGCTTGTTAACGTATGATTTTTACTTGAACATCTACCAATTAGTTAAAAAGAAGGATGTGCATGTAACATGAGTGTATATCCATCATTACACTTAAGACACAAATTAAAGTAAAGGAACAATAACTAGTATTGCTGTTCTTCATTTGACAGTCACAGTAGGGTCTTCAACACTGAGAATAACTCATATGCTAAAATGAGTGTGAAATGCCCCCTAGCCCGCAGTTGAGTGGTACTCTTTACTTCCGACGACAAACGCTACTTCCGGGTATCGTTGTCGTTCTGGCGTCTTTGGTGGACAATGTTATTGCCAGATGCAGAGTTATCAACAAGGAAACAAATTACGGGTGTAACAATCTTATAAATAACGACATCAATATTCCCGTCATCACATTGCATGTACGAGGTTACAGATACAGACAAAAATAACCACATGGCTCACATCAAGTAAATAGAAAGAAAACTATACAATTTGATATGGTTTGAAGTGGACTGACTAATCGGATATACTGTATATGTCTTAGAAAATAATATATAAAAATCAAAAGTTGAAGGAGTGTGAAAATTAAACACTCTATCACCCACAATACGTCACAAATGTATGAATAAGATTATGTACCTTAAACACGGGGAAATGTTTTACCAATTCCACACGAGGGATCGGATGGCTCAATGAGTTAGGTAGCTGGATAACCTAACAACTCATACAAGCCTATCACCAATACAGCGTAGGTTCGCGCCCGCCTTTGTAAATAAAAAAAAAGGGTGCACTCGACTCGCAGCCGCAAGTGATAAAGTCTATCAGTTGCTTGCCCATGGTCGATGGTTCTCTCCTGGTACTGATACTCCGGCTTCTTCCACCACTAAAACTGGTCGCCATGATATAGCTGAAATATTGCAGAAAGTGGCGCTAAAGCGCCAAAAATCAAATCAAATCAACCAATTCCACACTGCACCAAAGACAAACTCTGATAATCACTTAGTACGAACGGACATGAATGAAATTCATTTTCATTTGAATACTTTCTTGGGGATCACCCGTTTAATTTTTTAGAATGGGGGATGGCTATGTTTTTCTTCCCGAGCGAGATTTTTTTTGTTCACGCGAGATAAATACCAGATTTTTAATTAATAGGTAATTGCTTGTTTCAAATTATATCTAAATTTCTCATTGAAAATTGTAGGGTCAGATTATATATTTTTGGCATTGGTCAATTCAGCAACAGAAAATTAAAATGATAAAAACATACCCTCTTCTAAAAATGATCAAAAATGCAATGGCGGTTCCCTTAAAACACAAATGACCACATATCAATCAAACAAATTAGAAAACAATCTTTAAAGAATAAGTTGTACACATCTTTGTTTAATACATAATTTCAGTAAGCAAAAAAGTATCCCAATCTTAGAAATAAACTGTATTTGTTTATGATGTTCGATGGATTCAGAATGAAAATTATATTGCACGAAGAAACAGCACTCGGTTATATATGTATATATAAGAAAGGTTTGTATGATGGATGTGTACCAATACATCACTAATACTGAATGACCTGGCAAATGTTCCAAACGAAATAAAATCAGTACATATAAAATGAATACGGATCCAGAGCTTCTTCGTTATCTAACAGCTGCTGAAGTCTCCTGGATGAGACGATATTTCCTAGTTTCCTGCCATTTTTTATTTTCCTTGCTTTAAATCCTGGTATTGGAGATTCACTGTCAAGTTCACGCAGACGAACTCTTGTCCATGGAGATTCACATTGATCAAACAAAGAATATTCGCTGTCGTCTGCATTGCTTTCATTTGAAGCTTTTGATTCTGGTGGCTTTAACTCCAAGAAAGACAGGGAAACACTCTTCTGTTTAGACTCGTTATTCAGTCTGTTATTTTCTTCATCGTATTTCTCGGTTTTAGTCCGATTTAAAGTGTACATTCGACGGATGGGAATGCCCTTTAGACGGAAATAAGCCTTCTGCTTGTTAACATTTCCACCAGGTAACCGCGGGCTAATCGAATTCTTCTTTACACAACTTTCAGGATTTATGCTCAATTTGGGAAGTTTCAACTCTACGAGTTCCTTCATATCGTTTTTTATTACTGGTCCATCTTTAAGTCCGATTGCATTTTTGCGACTCGCATCTTTTCCTCTATGCATGCTACGCGTTGTGCAGTATTTAATTGTGCCAAGCTTTTGACTTGCGGGAAAACTGTCGTGTACATATGGCAGTTGTGTAGTTGAAACGCCAACGAAGTCATATTTTTGGAAAGACATGATTGGTCTTTTATTAATTCTGATATTCTTTCTCAAATGTACATTAGCAAGTTCTATCGGGGTATTTTCAGCTCACTATATTAAAGTCTGAATTATTTTCCACGTTCAAATTCCACAACACTAAATATTTCCATTAAATATCTCCATGCACAGTTTATTATTTTTTTCTCACATATTTCCGATCAGTTCAAGAAACACCTCGCATTTCTCCAATATCCAGTTTTATAATGGAAATTAATAGAAAGTGGAAATCGATTATCGACTCTTACCATTTATCTATAAACTATAATCTTGTCATTTTAAATTTATACAACCTGTACTGCCAACACCTACCTTTATATATGAAATATAAGTATAATCATTTGCAATAACGGAAAGCACACAAAGTCGTAAGGGTTTAAGTATACAATACCATCGTTTAGATGTCTATAAAATAAAATAAATTTCTAAATTCGCTCTCCTTCTGTGTTATATTTCTAAAGTTAATATATTAAAGAAGTCTATTGATAAAATAGACCACAACACCCGCAATGGCAAATCCTTTTGTATCTTAATGCTCGTACGTCTATCACATGTTGAGATCGTTGAAATACCACGTCAACAGCTCAAAGGCGATCCATTCAATCTATACTAAAAAGATCCATTTTAATCCGGAAGGCTTTGTCCAATTACGGTTTTGTAATTAAAGATATTATAGAGTGTTATTTGTGTCCCTTTAAGTGAAAATTAATCAAAAGTTTTCACTTTGATAAATGCTAACAGTAACCTGGGAATTTATAATGGGTATACGTATGTAAAAAGAAGAGTTAAGGTGCTAACACAATATTTAAATGGCTAATAAAAATATATGATTTGATGAATCATAATGCGTGAGGATTGCTTATTTTAACGGAACATTGCCTTTGATTAATTAATGCTTTTCGGCGATAAGCCATACCCGGTGTCAACACATCCCAAAGTCATGATTGAGGATAGAAATGGGTACCCCTATTAGAAATAACTTAGAGCATTTGCAGTTCTCATGATGAGCACCGGTCTCCGCTGGCCCAAGACCAGTTAAACTGAAAGATTTACTGGTCAGAACAAAGTTTCACTGGTCTATATATACACAAATAAATGTACATACATAGAAAATAAATTCAAGAATTAGACTCAGACCAGTAAATTAAAATTTGTATTTCGATGACTTATTTGTATTACATTGTTCGTCGACCTCATCTCTACTATACACCAAAAAAAAGTTAAGATCTATAATGTGATTGTAATGACTTTATTTTCCTTTGATCTTTTTTTTAATGAATTATGCAACTTAATAAATGTACTTGTAGAAAACCATGGTATATTATCTCGAATTGATATGTTAACACACTCAATTAACCAGCCATTAAGACTTAGTTGAGTTCAATTTTAAATAGGCAGGTATTGTACCATGGTACAGCATATAGGTCTTAATGTTGTACTATAGCTGGCTCGGTGCCAAATGTCCATCATTTTATTTACGTTACAAAGCCCTCAACCAACTGTAGGCTATGTGTCGCTTGACACATATTTTAAGGTATGAGTTATTCTCACTGTTGAAGACCCTCCTGTGACTATGGAAGTTAGAACATCAACAAAAGAGTTGTTCCTTTACTTCAATTTATGTCTAAGTGTAATGTTAGATAGTTTCTCGTGTTCACTAACATGATCCATATCATTTCTTACTAATACCACGTGTCTTCGGAATCATTTGCTTAATTAAGCTAATTCACAAGAACCGTGGTATATGTGCACAGTGGCTACAGGGTCGGTTTTAAGCAAACTGGACCAATTGTTCTCAATTGGACTCCGCGCTTAAGGGTCCTCGCGATCTACGCTCGACTGTTCACCCAACAACACACTGAAGGTTTGACATGTCCGCACCTCCTAAGACCGGCCCTGAGTAGGTATATATAATACTTAACTGTTTGCTATTTAGCCTATTCACAATTGAGACAGAATTAGAGCTGGGTGACATCTCAAATCATAGTGTCAAGACTTAACCATTACCGTTTGACATCAGATGAGTTAATGATATGACATGGGTTTCATTTTAATAACAAGGTTTCTTTGACAATTTCTGCACACTTCCAAGTAATGCCGATTCTGTTGTCTATGCATAATTGCGATATTACCGGTATGTCATTGTAATCTATTATGTAGATCATTGTTTGTCATTTAGTACTTTTTCTTTTTGCCATTGTGTAATCTATCTGTTCTTCGATTTACGGATTCTGACCCCCCCCCCCCCCTTGGTATCGTCAAACTCCTCAATGATGCCACTGCTTCCATCGCAAAATTATCGTTCCACGGTAGCATTTTTTTCGACCACATATGTATTTTTGCTTTGGAGAACTACTCTTTGTTGGATCAATGAGAACTGGTGTAAAATAGAGATTTGATCGTTTTAATGATAACAGATTATGATTATGGTGTTCAACACCACTTTCAACAATATTGCAGGTATATCGTGGCGGTCAGTTTTATTGGTATATGAAACCGGAGTTCCCACAGAAAACCACCGACATGCCGCAAGTCACTGACAAACTTTATCAGATATCAGAATAAAGCATGAGTTGTGAAATGTAAACTCGTTACCATGGTGATGCTGGAATATTGCTACTGATGAAAGGGAAGTTGACTATTGAAAATGTGAAGTCATCGCATTTGTCGTAGAATTTTGTTTTTGATCTTCCCTCCATTGTCGATTATTCGGCGGCACAAAAATTTTGCGATAGCATAAATGTCTACGTTATTGCATAAAAATTTGAGATGTCATAAAAACGACATTGTGGCACTGTTCAGTTGTATCATACAACCCTTCTTATGGAATCAAATGGTAAGATTGGCCATGCATACCATTAGACTGAATTACTAACCAGAGGGAACGGAATAGAAAATATAAATATGTCCCTTCCCGGGCCTGAGTGAATATCTACTACAAATACACGGATCACATTTCAAGATCGGTGGTTTTCTCCGGGTACTTCGGTTTCCTCCACAAATAAAACTGACGGCCACGATATAACTGACGGCCACGATATAACTGACGGCCACGATATAACTGACGGCCACGATATAACTGACGGCCATGATATAACTGACAGTCACGATAAAACTGAAATATTGTTGTAAGAGACGTTAAATACCATAACACATTGCACGACAAATTTTGTATTACGAAACATCAAAGTTTTCCCATGTAAGCTATAAGCATTATACTATGCCACTGAAGACCATCATTCAATACCCCCAAAGCATCTATGGTCAGTCATGGGGGTCTCGCTGAACAACAACAACATTGTCTTCATTGATAGAAAAAAAAGATAGAATCAAAACACGGTTTGTTTGTACAATTTATCAGTAAGTAATCAAAAATCAACTATGTGTTAAAATACATATTTAAAGTATTATATCTGCTTTAATGGTTTAATTTACAATTACAAAGGCACAAAAGCTGACATAGATTTAATACTTACAAATATAAAGATTTTGTATTTAAATGTACTTTATTCTTGTGTATTCTGGATGAACCGTTACATTTAAAGGGGGTCTGTTAAAATAAACAATTAAATCTCAACAGGGGCATACCAACACATCACCGAGAATTAGTGTTGACACGCTAAGATATAGGTTATTCAGAACACATCACAATTAGTGGAGCAGGAACTGCTTACCCTTCCGGAACACCTGGGTTCACCCCAGTTTTTAGTGGGATTCGTGTTACCCGATCTTTAGTTTTATGTGTATGCTTTGAAGATCCTTTGTGATCCATTGTGTTTTCTGTTCTTCGTCGAGTTGACCATATCTACTAGTCCCTCACTACATCCAATGAGAATATCAAATTTTAAAGCAGTGTTTTCATTTGCTATAATAACGGGTACGAAATGATAACTTGATTTCGGATCAATTTTAATTAAAACATTAAACTGTAGATTTGGAATCTTTACGACTGGAGAAAAAAAATGCATTTAATATCAACGTGGTGGGTTGATTGGTTTGTTATATGGTGTTTAGCGCCACTTGCAACAATATTTCAGTTATATCGTGGCGGTCAGTTTATTGGTGGAGGAAACCTGAGTGCCCGGAGACCACCGACCTGTCGCAATTCACTGACAAACTTTATCACCTAATGTTGTATCTAGTACACCTCGCCATGAACGAGGTTCGAACTCACAACTTTGGTGGCGATAGGGACTGATTGCAGGTAGTTGTAAATCCAACTATCATACGATCACGACCACGACGGCCCTTAAAATCGGTATTTTTTGCTTCTCCGCTAAACACGCAGCATTATATGGAATAAATGCTATGACTGTTTGGCACGGAATCAGAATAATGTTTCCGAGTGGACCAATATGTCTACTCATGAACTGTTGTTTCAGTGAGCTAGCACTATATAGTTGCTACGCGAAACTTTTCATCACTGTGATAAACAATTGTTTCTAGTTGTCTTTAGTAATGATTTTCAAGATTTGTTTTCAAGATTTTATTGATCAATTCGACATATAGGTACACACAAAATGTATATATAATAAAATATAACAAGCAAAAAAAAAACTTAAAAATTAAGTAAATATAAATGTTAAGTAAATAATCCATAAATATTTATAAAAACAAATAGCAATGTTCTAGAGCAGTCCAACATGACATAAAGTTAGCATTCCTGATATTTTAATAAAATTACGAATATGAGTGTATTAATTTGGAATATATTTATTCCTCAAAAGTTGTATATATTTATTTTTATATACATGTATATTATACTCTCCAAAAAAGAAACGCAACATGTGAAAAAATATAATTTACTTCAAAATTGCAACATCATTTTAAATACAGAAATAAGCATTACATAATTTACATTACACTGAAATTTGGCACACTGGTTGTTAAGACTTTAAAGTTCATTCAAATGTCAACATTTATCACATTAAAGTCCACAGCGTTCAGATGAAGTTATTTGAAAGTCAATATCTGTTGTGCCCACCATTAGCCTGTAACACAGCATGGACACATCCACAGCACGAACACATCAGCAGCCCAGGATCGCTACATCCAGGTATTTCACCTGAGAAACCGGACCGTGACAGCAAGAGAAAGAGCATCAAATGTCCCAGGTCTCCGTCGAATATCGGCACAGACAGTCAGAAACCGTCTCCGTGAAAACGGCTTACGCGCCAGACGTCATTACTTTAGCGCAGTACTGAGACAAGGGTCCGATTGTGCAACAGAGTAAAGGGCTGGGACCTGCAAAACTCGAGGCGAGTCTGGTTCAGCGATGAATCAAGATTCATGCTGCAGAAAAGAGATAGCCGTATACGTGTCTACAGACGCCGGAATGAGATGTTCACAAGGAACTGCGTCCTTGAGGTCGACAATTTCGACGGAGCAAGTGTGATGATGTGGGGTGCCATATCATACTCCCGAAAAACTCAACCTGTGCACATCCCCGGCAACTTTAGCGCCGCTCGATACAGAGCTGAGGTTTTGACACCACACATGCCGCAATGAACCTCCATATGGAGGTTTTTCAGCACGCCAACGCTCGGCCGCACACATCTCGTGCTACTGTTGACTTTATAGCCAACCAGAACGTAAGAGTGCTCCCTGGTCGTCTAAATCACCAGATTTTAACCCAATAGAACATTTGTGGGATGATTTGGATCGCCGCATGCGCAGTCGTCAACCAGCGTCGCAAACTCTGCAAGAACTGTAGCAGGCTCTTGAGCAAGAATGAGGGAGACTTCCGCAAGACCGTATTCGTCGATTGATCGAGTCTATGCCGAGACGGGTCCGTGCTGTGAATTACAGATTAATGGTGGGTACAACAGATATTGACTTTGAAGTGACGTCATCTGAACGCTATGGACTTTAATGTGATAAATGTTGACATTTTAATGAACTTTAAAGTCTGAACAACCAGTGTGCCAAATTTCAGTGTAATGTAATGCTTATTTCTGTATTTAAAATGATGTCGACAATATGAATTAAATTATATTTTTTCACATGTTGCGTTTCTTTTTCTTTTTTTGGAGAGTATATGAACAAATAATGAAATTCATCTCCAATTTCTCCAGTATGATATTTAACACATATTTTAATTTCACGGGGTATATTTGTACATCGTCAGGTTGCTACTGGGAGCTTAAAATTACTTGATCTAAATTTAGTCTGAAAATTCCTTATTTTGGTTCTATTCTCGATAAATAAGGTTCAAATGAAAATCCTTGCGTGAATAATGCCTTCCATTAGATTTGTAGAACTGCTCTTTAGTTCAAGCTGCAAAATTCGAGGATACCAGGAAAATGTTTGAATGTGATACAGAGTTTATACAACAATATCAAATCGTGTGTACGATATAGAAACAATCTTTCACTATGTTTAATAGTGTACGCCAAGTAGAAATTTTATATCCCTTTCTTTTTTTCTAGATTTGTATATGTACTAGAATCATTTCTGAAATCTCTTCATCTAATCTTCAATCCCAGATCGATTTTCTTCTTCTGCTTCTACAAAAAGAAATGCAAAAAAATGAAGAAATATAATCATATACATACGGTACCACAATTGTTTGTGTATAAAGTGACCGCCGGCGGCATTGTTTCACTTAAAGGAAGCGAGTTAGGCCTTTTATAATAATTTAACCTCACCACTTTTCATTGAAGTGCATGTTCCAAGCCAGGAAGGTGAGCGGTCGTGTATACATGTGTGCTAAGGGTATCTATAATACATCTTTCGACCGTTTTCTATGGGATTTTAGAACTGTTCCGACCAGTGTGGTATTTTTGTTATTCATGTTATTTCTGTAATCAATCCTTGATATGCTTAAATAAGTGCTTTCATAGTAAAATTTTATCGCTCTGATGCCTCATTAAGTTAATCGTGATCTTCACCCCCCCACCCCCAATCCCTTAATCAAGCTATACATTCTGATGTTAAATGTCGTGTATTGACTATTTCTAACGGGATCGTCGTGAACGTATGGTAGTTGGATTTACAACTACCTATGCTTATCACCACTGATGTTGTGAGTTCGAATCTCGATCAGGGCGAGGTGTACAACATTATGTTATCAAGTTTGTCAGTGACTTGCGACCGGTCGGTGGTTTTCTCCGAGGCCCTCCCGTTTCCTCCACCAATTAAACTGACCGCCACGATATAACTGAAATATTGTTGAAAGTGGCGTTAAACACCATCAAACAAACAAACAAACAACTATTTCTAACTTGATAAAGGGAGGGGAGATAAATGATTAAATTCTAATGTTTTCAATAGTAGCACTTACCGCAACTTCCGTCTCTGTAAAGTTCCGCCAGTTTTCTTTCATTATTGCCGTAGAGGGATGTTGGCTGAACCATTTGTCTAGCACGTGAGGTCTTGTAAACATCTGGCCTATATTGATAATGTGCACTGTATGATGACGACTGGAAAGGGAATATGTCTGGCTGTTTGTAGCTTTCTTGACCACTTCGGTTGAATGGTTTTCTTTTTTGCATCTTAAAGAAAATAAAAGAACATTCAATTGTCTGTTTAAGCATTTCCTAACTTTGGGAATGTTTATGTTGGACACAAAAGAAATAAATACATTTAAATTTTGATAAGATTGGCTGTATCTATATCTATTGTTTTATGTGCACAGGAAATGTATTCTCATTTTCCCAAATTTCCTGAACAATACAAACATCAAATTAATTTGTTTAAACTATTTTCTTATTCAGTTCAAGTAGGTTTAGTAAGTAGAGATAATGGTGGTCGTTTCTTTCCTATTGATTTGCATGGTTTGGTTGGTTTATGGTGTTTAACGCCACTTTCAACAGTATTTCAGTTATATCGTGGCGGCCAGTTTTATTGGTAGAGGAAAACATAGAACCCGGAGAAAACTACCGACCTGCAGCAAATCACTGACAAACTTTATTTTCACATAATGTTGAACACCTCGTCCTGATCGGGAGTCGAACCCACAACATCAGTGGCGATAGGTACTGATTGTCTAGGTAGTTGTAAATCTAACTACCGTATGATCACGGCCACGACGGCCCATTTTCTAACTTGATAAAGGGAGAGTAGATAAAAACGCAAGTAATAAAGTTGACTAGTTGCTTGCCCATGGTCGGTTATTCTCTCCAGATACTCCGGTTTCTTCCAACACTAAAACTGGTCGCCATGATATAGCTGAAATATTGCTGAAAGTGGCGTTAAACAACAAAAATCAATCAATCAGAGGATATAAATGATCAAATTCTAATGTTTTCAGTATCAACACTTACCAAAACTTCCGTCTCTTTGTAAAGTTCCGCCAGTTTTCTTTCATTATTGCCGAAGAGGGATGTTGGCTGAACTATTTGTCTAGCACGTGATGTCTTGTAAACATCTGGCCTGTACGGATACTGTGCACTGTATGTTGACTGGCCATATGAGAATGTATCTGGTTGTTTGTAGCTTTCTTCGTCTCTTCGGTAGTTTGGCTCTCTTTTTTCCATCTTAAAAAAAGAAAGAACATTCAACATCTCAGTTTTGTATTTCCTGACATTGGGAATGTATATGTTGGACACAAACGAAATAAAAACAATTAAATTTTGATCAGATTGGCTGCACAACAAGAAATGTGCACAGGAAATGCATTCTAATATTATCTCCCATTTACCGAACAAAACAAACATCAAATTAATATTTTTATCATTTTCTTATTTAGTTCAGTTGGTTTAGTAAGTAAAGATAATGCTGATTTTCATCGTGTAGAAGACATCATTGTATAATATATACTTGATATTTCCAATAAACAGTCTTAGTCTTAGATAATTTCTTTCCTGTTGATTTGCATAATTTGTAAATCAATGCATCTTTCGTAGAGAACCAGTGATACTATATACAGAAACACATGAACAGAGATGTGTTTATAAACTTTATTTATATTATGTTTTCACTGCAACCAGTAGGGTATATTGCTTAATACTGCTGAGTTCAATCTGTCTGTTGGTTCCAGACTTACTTACAAATGCATTTTGTTTTACAAAACAGTAGACTGAAGTTTACCTTCAATGGCCATACATCCCTCATTTCGACAAATATTGTAAAACCGTAAAATTCTATAGGGTACACTGACCAAAATTTAGAATGATATTTAGTTTAAGTTGAGAACAATTCTTCCCAGGGTATAGACTTGTCTCCAGAAAAGCTTGAAGAAACATAACGGTTAATCGGATGACGGTAAATCGCAAAAGGACAGAAAATACAATAGCCAAAAGAAAAGGAACAAAAGGACACGTGACGAACGATGATATACATTTAACACTCCGCAGAAAACTAAAGATCAAACAACACAAACCCCAATAACGAGGGTGAACTCTGGTGCTCCGGAAGGGTAAGCAGTTCCTGATCCATTAGTGACAATCGTCGAGTTACTCTTGTTACAAACTCGGTTATAATGCATGAATGAGGATAGGACCGGATTGTGATTACGACAACCGGAACATATCCGTAAGGAGTGTACGAGAAATGTGCCTCCTGTTTAGAGAATGTCACCTTCTTTGAAATAATGCCTAATGGGAATAACACATTGTTTAAGATGGCGTTGGATGTCAATCGCAAAATTTATTTTTTCTACTATATATCCACCGTCTCGTCTGGTAACCGAAACAAGCACTCACATTCAACAATCCTTGTCAGCTTGAAGTTAAAACAGAAATTCTTTAAACATCATGCAGTGTTTTCACTAATTAATCATCCAAGACTTCAAGCAGTCCCCCAGAATTGTATACCTCGAAGTGCGTATAGTAAAGTAGTTAATTTGTACCTTAGGCCATCCTTCGTATTCTGCCTTGTAGTTGGTTGTATATGTTGTTGGACAGCCTATGCCTAATTGCAGCAAGCTGCAGGTAGTGGTCTGTGGCTTCATGCTGTCTGCTTGTTTATACACCATCCACTTTCGGTAAGCCTAAACGAAAGTACAAATGATAATTCAGATACTAGTAGTTGATAATCAGAATAAAGTATAAGCACAATGCAGAATATAAAATACATGTCGACTCTGTTGTTGATATACATACGAACAAAGGGCCATCGTGGCCGTGAGTGTAAAAAAATGTATTATATTTGGATTTACAACTACCTATGCAAGCAGTGCCTATCACCACTGATGTTGTGAGTTCGAATCTTTATCAGGGCGAGGTGTACAACATTATGTGATAAAGTTTGTCAGTGACTTGCGACAGGTCGGTGGTTTCTCCGGGTCCTCCGGTTTCCTCCACCAATAAAACTAAACCACGATATAACTGAAAAATTGTTGAAAGTGGCGTTAAACACCATGCAAAAACCCACACAAAATACATACGAACAAAGACATAAATAGACTATTCATGTCAGCGCTGTAACATTATAATCTCTATTTACCAATGAAATACCACCAAAAAGAAAAACATTAATATGCGACAGAAACTTGAAAATGACTAATAATCTGGAGTGTTCTTGACTAACTTTGAAATTAATACAACAGTCTTCGTTTTGGAAGTTTAAATCAATTACGGCAAAATTGTAGAATTTAGTCAACGAAACCTTTTAGTAGCAAGCAATGTAGGAAAATGAAAATCATAGTCACACAACGAAGAAAATACCATGTTCAGAACGCGTCGTTTATGCAAGATTAGCCCCTGTTTGTACAAACAAACAAAAAACAATAATAATAATAAAATAAAAAATAAAAAAAAACATGCAAGAAATCTTCTTAAATTATACCAAATTTGCCTGCGATGGTTCGTTTAATGAAATGGACCCGCCAGCCACACGCTCAAACTAAGATAGCTGTCGCTCCTAAAAATACAGATTTCTTAAAATGTCCAAAACTTCCACAGTATGTACTGGAATAAGCCGAGATAAAAAAAAAAAAAAAAAAAAAAAAAAAAAAAACATAGCTAGATCATAATAAGCTGTTTAAACGGCAAATTTTTTCTTCAAATTCGTTTCGGGTGACCGATAGGGGAACCTTCTCGATGGGGATTGTCAAGTTATAATGCGGAAAGCCTGACCGTGGAACATACTTGCCTAACGCGTTCAGAGAGTACCACGCGTTCAGCACACTCATGACCTCTTTTGTAGATTTAGCAAAAGAGCAGCCACATTGTAACCGTTACAAAAGACTAGATTGGCGTCCCTACCCAAACTTCCATACTTTTTCAGTGGCAGTCACAAGTCGTTGACCCTGTTTACCAATCCCTTCTCTCATTTCTATATAGTTTTTATATATTATTGAATTTGTTCTCGTGCTGAATATAGTTGACATACTGCACTCTGAATGTTAAGCAATAATAGATTAAGTAGAGTTTACGTTCAGAAGTACAATTGCCTCATAACTGGTACTAGTATTACAAAAACGAATTATATTTGTTGGGGTTTTCTGATTCTGTCATTCAATTTCTGACATAGATTCTTATCGAAACACTACAAATCGAGAAGCGTTTCTTACTATTTATTTAGATCCTAATACTTTAGTAATATATACATACCGATTGATACTCCGAGATAATCCCATTTGACTTCGGTTGTGCTTTACTATTATGAGGAATACATCTGCAATATACATGTATATATATAAAAAAAAACCAAACACTTGACACACCTACATAGCAGAACTTTGCCGCCAGTTATGATCCACCCCCTTTTCCTATTAAGGTGAGGGGTGGCGATTCGTAACTCTTGGTTCTCGAAGATGATAGCACAATGAATAATATTTATAAAACTATACTGCTATAGCTAAACTTAATTAGAAAATTCTAACCAAAAATAGTTAAAATCTAAATATCTAAACTTATAAAATCATGGACAAATCTTATTCGTAGACTATTACTAAACGACTATAGTTATCTCTTTGAGACAGGGACTGTCGTGGTCATGATCTTATGGTAGTTGGATTTAAAACTGTCTATGCAATCAATGCCTATCACCACTAAAGTTGTGAGTTCGAATTCTGCTCACGACGAGGTGTGCTCGATACAACATTATGTGATAAAGTTTGTCAGTGATTTGCTGCAGGTCGGTGGTTTTCTCCAGGTACTCTGGATTCCTCCACCAATAAAACTGATCACCACGATATAACTGAAATATTGTTGAAAGTGGCGTTAAATACCATACCCCCTCCTTGATGATCGAAATTGAACTGAACCAAGGAACATGTGCATACTTTGTCGTCCACACTCTCTGAATCCAATGTATTCTTAGTTTAATTGGGTATCCGCAAATAATATCAATGGTGGATCCGGGATTCATTGGTTGGAACCCCTCTCTATCTTCATATTTGCTATTCGAATATTTGCTTATTAAAAACCTTAACTGTATAATATAAGTGCGAGATTAAAAATTTGAAAATCAGTAACAGCTTCTTCACTGTCAAGCTCAGTTTTCCCTTCGATTATTTAAGTTTTATACCTAGTGTTTGATAGTCGAAGAATTCACTACTCGTTTGCATTCACTACTAAAAGTATCTTGGGTTGTAGCAAGGTTTTGTATAGTAGAACTATACAAATTCTTGGTTCTAGATATTAAAAATTTAATTTCTGATACAACCTTTGTTAAGGAATATTTGTATTCATTTTTATGGTACTATGTATGTCATGTACTATTTACCCTGCATTTGAATTGCTTTGTGGAAGCCGAACAACTGAACATACGTCCATCTTTATTTTTTCTTTTATTTCAAGAATGACGTTTGGTACATTGTGACGTTAGTTAAAGGGAGTACATTATAAAGGGGGCAAACAGGGGAGATAACTCCCATATATTAATCATTCAGTAGACGTTGAAATTTAAAGACGTCGCATGAACATTTCTTGTGATTGCGGGAATTTAAAGTTGAAACAATTTTTGTACATGTTTTACCTTGTATTAAATACGCCGATTAATTCCTTAATCTATAGACTTGCTCATTGGATTGGTTGGTTGGTTTATGGTACGTAACGCCACTTACAACAATATTTCAGATACATATGTATATCGTGTCGGTCAGTCTTATTGGTGGAGGAAACCGGAGAAAACCATCTACCTGCCGCAAGTCACTGACAAACTGTATCACATAATGTTGTATCGAGTTCACCTCGTCATGAACAGGGTTCGAACTCATAACTTTAGTGGTGAGGCACTGATTACACGGGTAGTTGTAAATTCAACTACATACGATCACGACCACGACGGCCCCGGTGTTCATTTGAAGATACACGAGCAATAATTTTACATGTTAAACAACATCTAAAATGCCAAATTTTATTTTATTCGAATTAAATATATATCTAAATTAAATACATTAATTTAGTTCGGTGCCCCAAATGAGTTAACAGCAATAATTTGATTTTGTTTTTATTTCACTCTTTGGTTTGACAACCTCCTGAAGTGGATTACCGGGGTAGTCGCCCCATATGCCATCCCTCTCCCCTTTCTGCAAGCCACTGACTTCAAAATATAATGTTTGGATTGTAAATTTTCCATTTCGATATCAATTGTTGTTGATTTTTAAGCTATAATTGTCATATTTCTACAGACCCGTGTAGCTTCTTTATTGCCAAGTTATATTCTTCTATTATTATGTTTAAATGTATTATATTCCATGTATTCAGACACTCATTCTCAGCAAAATGTCCCAATTGATGTCTCCAATGGTTTTTTTTCTTCAATGGACTGAATTAGTTCACTGAAACAAGTCTGCTGGGTAGACATGCCGCTCCACTCCGACACATTATTCTGATTCCGAGTCTTTGCTCTTTCTCCTTAATACTGGTGCATAGGGGAGAAGCTTTAAAAAGGTTGACAAATAACTAGTAAATAGTAATATAGGTCTACAACATAAAATTATCTATCATCATGTGTATCATATATACACATAACACCGCGTTTTATCTTTAAATAATTGTTCAGAAAGAAAAAAAAACACATTTTCATTTGCATCAAATTTAATCTACATTTGTAAATATTTCATATCAGTTCTCAATTCGACTTTTTCATTGGTGTAGACATGGTCATGTGTCATGCTTTAATCTGCGTTAAAGAAATCTACCAGTCATTAAAATGATAATGCCCGCGGGCATTATCATGTTAATGACCGCTCGACGTTTTGAGTTGCGTCCCCTTTTTAAAACGCCACGGAGATCGTGCAGTTGTCAATGTACTAAAATGAGCAAAATTATTTAGAAAGTCTTATTTCCTTCAATGAAATAAAAATAATAGTTACTTATGTATAGGGCATTATCGTGATTTATAGACTGTCATTGGGACAGTAGTATTGACTTCAACACTGATAATGCCCTCACCTGCGGCTCAGGAATTATCAATGTTTCTGTCAATACTACTGTCCCTTGGGCAGTCTATAAATCACGATAATGCCCTATACATAAGTAATTATTATATAAGTAATGCATGATAAGTCATCCAAAATACCATGGCATTTCTTTGTCGGTCCTTCAATACATTTTAAGATCTCCATCTTTGTTAAATCTCGACTGGTTTTCATTTGTACAAACAAAAAATATACGCCATGCCTCAATGATGTTTTCCGACAATGACCATATCTGGTTCATTTAAAGACATTCACCATGTACAATGTACATGTATTCTCGACTATTGACACAGAATGCCTGGATCTAGATGAATATGGTATAGTAACTTGACCACTGATTTATATGACAAACTATGATATGTCTAATGTCTATGGCTGGTTCTTCACAAGCTTTAATAGACAGGGGAAGTCAGAGAACACAGAATAAATGTATCTGATGGGCACGAGTCAAACTTATAAACCTTGGATAGTCACCGATTGGCAATGCAACAATGTATGATTGTATGCATGGACGGCCCAAGAAAATCGGAGAAGTACGCTGACAACTACTCTTCCATTTAAAAAAAAAATAATGGTGGAAAACATCTTTTTTGCAATGAGAGTATTACACAGTGCTTCATCTTTCTAAAAATAATTGTCCTTTATTCTTGAAATTGGAAAAACAATCTGGTAATAGATACAGCACTTGTTTGAAGATATATCTGGCATAAACACTAGACAATTAATTAAACGTTCTGCTCTCATGTTCAGTTTATATCAACTGGGCAGCTAGATATTTAGTTATCAAGAGGGGCGTGTGTCCAGACCACGTTTACTTGTTAGATTTAGTTATCAAGAGGGGTGTGTGTCCAGACCACGTTTACTTGTTAGATTTAGTTATCAAGAGGGGTGTGTGTCCAGACCAGGTTTAATTGTTAGATTTAGTTATCAAGAAGGGTGTGTGTCCAGATCACATTTACTTGTTAGATTTAGTTATCAAGAGGGGTGTGTGTCCAGACCACATTTACTTGTTAGATTTAGTAAAACCCTGAACTTCATAACGGTTGCTTATTCAATCATAATCCTATTGCAAATCTGAATCTGGCAGATGTTTACAGGATATTTTACTACTTCTACATGAGCATTTTTCAGTACAGCAATGACAATCATATTGATGGAGAACAGGACTGTTGGATGCAATCTTAACAAGAGAAATATAGCCAATTCTTTATATTCGGAGTAAAAAATTTCGACCCTTATTACATTCTGTACTTTTAATCTTCATTTAAACAAAACAGGTCAACCAACTTGGATTTAAAATTGCTCAAAACACTTCTTAAAAATGTCAAAGTTGCCTGTACGTGACCGTATGGTAGTTGGATTAACAAGTACCTATGCAATCAGTGCCTATCATCACTAACATAGTGAGTTCGATTCCCGCTCATGGCGAGGTTGTATCTGCTACATTTTGTGATAAAGTGTGTCGCTGGTTTTCTCTGGGTCCTCCAGTTCCCTCCACCAGTAAAACTGACCGCCACGATATAACTGAAATATTGTTGAAAGTGGCGTTAAACACCATAACTCTAACCCACACTGAAAAGTAACAATATTTCTTAAGAATCCCTAGAGGAACATTTCTGGTAAGTCTGGCAAGTAAAATTCAGATATTCTGATGTCTTGCACAATCAGAGGTCAGGGCAATCACCTTGGATTTTAAATTACTCCAAAAAGATACAACACTTCTCAGGACCCCTAGAGGAATATGTATGGTTAGTGTGGAGAATGGGCATAAAGTGGTTCTGAGAAGAAGTTGAAAATGTGAAAAGTTTGTAACATACAGACACTTGGCTCAGGTGAGCTAACAAAAAAGATGCCACACAAACATCATCTAAGGAAAGGACATTATTGGTTAAACAGGCTCAATAGTTTCAGAGGAGAAAATTAAAATATTAAAACCAAACGATAACCACCAGGTGTTGGCAAAAACCCACATGGCTAAATTACATAAAAATCAAGTAATTTGCTATTTGGTAAACATATTTTATTTCATCATGCAGTGTAGAAACTTTCAAAATACTAGCAAAGATATACTTCATAAACCACTTCTAAAATCATAATGAAATTGTTTGTTTATTTGGTTGTAAAATACAACAATGAAAATTGATGATTTGTGGTAATTTTGTGCTAGTATTTAGAAACTTACAGTAAATCAATTGATAACACCAAAATAATAAACAATGAGATGACTGTAACAACCGATGAATCATGGTGATAAATATGAATAATTCATTGATTGGTGCTTAATGCCAACACCAGTAGTATTTCAGCTATTTCGTGGCGTGTAATATGAATGAAATTTGTGATTCGTTAAAATGTCATAAATGGTATGCAATCTTTCAATGTCCTCATATACACCTTGTCTAACACACTATGCGATGATTAAAATTAACATTTTACATGATTTTCATTAGATACTGTCAAATAATCAATGTCTGATTTAAACATAATTTAACAACAGTGTACCCTTTTAATACCATCCCCCACCCCCTCTATCATTGTCATATATTGAATAAAAAAAAATCAAGTAGTTTACATGTAAGTTTCTCTCTCAATACATTGCCACACTCGTTCATTGCCAAAATATAGGATGGTCCAAAAGGTGTCAGTTTAACGAGGGTACACCGTATTTGTACATGTCTGTAACAAACACACAGTATGAAGACAGTATGTATATGCATTATGGATTTCTTGTATTTAAAGTTATAAACTTTCAGATTAAGGAAAGCTTTAAAGGGTTGCTTCCCAAAAACCTGCTATCACTGTAGTCAAACATGCTTTAGTGACCACCTCTATTAAGCAATAACCTGTATTATGTGACCTGAATCTCAATTTCCCTCAACAGTGCATTTCATATTAATTAAACCAGCATTTAGGGACCACTTGCCTTATGTGACCTTATTTCAATGTTTCATTGAAAGGTCACATAATTGATAAGTCATGTTTAATTGTAGTTATTACTCCCATTGAAATACAATTTTTGATTCAACAACATTCATGTCTTGTCTGAAGAAGATACAAAAATTAATTATTAGCCTAGCAAAGAAAAACATTGTTTTTTTTTCATCATGCTGAAGATATGAAACCGTTGTTGACATCAGGTGATAAAGTCTGAATTTTGCACAGCAATCAGAAGAAAAATAATAAGTTCAATAATAACATTGTCATCTAAAATACATTGTGAAATAGTGAGTATTATTATTATTTTTTTAAATTAGAATTTTAAATTTGAAGGATCACATTAAACTTGTAAACTGTATTCTATATAAAGACATGATATACATAGGTTATACTAATATGGTAGTCCAGTTTTCTTTCTCCACTTGTGAAAACGAAAAAAATAAACCAAGAAACATAACAGAAATAGCTACATTGTTATTACACCAGCTAACCCCATGTAAACATCATATGAATTTTAAAATTTGTGATAAATGTTGTTGATGACAAGATTTGTTCATATTTTAACAGTAAATGTGACAAGCTTTGAGGGCTGTGTGATACCAGTCTTAAATAATGCTCTGTGTAACGTTCCAGTTTCAATATCAGACTCTGGTGCATTCTTATTCGTTCCTTTAAACAGTCTGAAAAATAAAAAGTTATAATAAAACTCATATTTTCTTTTATTATGACTTAAACATATAAAATTCTTTAATTTGACCTCAAAATCAATTCATTTATAGCATAATGGTGTTTTCTAAATAAATTCTTGCTTTGAATATTCTATTGCATAGAAAGTTCTATGTAGCAATATTTTTGGGGGTTTATTTCAGTGTTTACCATAAATATGCAAAATATCCAGTAGTTTTCAAGAAAAGATTTCAAATATTTCCAATTTTTCAAGCAATCGGAAGCCATGGTGGCCATCTTGGATCTAAGGCAATGTCACTGTACTACATTTTGGAAGCGTCACATGGAGTATCACATCAAAGTTTGGTCCAATCTGACACAGTGGTTCTTAAGAATAAGATCAGAATGTAAAAAGTTAAAGGACGTCAGATGCCAAGTGATGGGAAAACCTCACTCGAGCTTTTGGCTCTAAGGGTAAAGGCTCTGGTTAATTAAAAACAAGAAAATCGAAAAATAGCATACTTGAGTGGTTCAGCTGGAACCTTTGGTGGTGGCATTTCTTCTACAGGAGCTGCTGCTGGCGGAGGTGGTTTAGGAGCTGGTAAAGGCTGTGGTGTTGACAGTTTTACCTGCATTGGAATTCCTATAAATATAATACATTGTAGTTTGATTTTAGACATCTAGTTATTATTTATCAATGGTTAAACAACATAAATATGACATCAAAAGATACAAGAGCAAAAAACTGACGTCTGGTGCACATAGAATTTAAACTATCGCTAATAACCAATGAACTCCCTTGAACGTTAATTTATATGCAAATCGGATGATGAATGAGTGAGTGATTGTTGCTTAGCGCCAAGTAAACAATTTTTCTGAAATATTATAGCAAGTACAAGTTTACTTATTATGTCTGCTGGTAATAGGCGTTAGGGTAATGGTTTTTAACACCACTTTCAACAGTATATCAGCTATATCGTGGCGGTCAGTTTTATTGGTGGAGGAAACCAAGTACCTGGCGAAAACCACCGATATCCACAGATTGCATAGGTAGTTATAAATCCAACTACCATACAATCATGACAACGACTGCCCCTTCTCTGCTGGTAATAGACCACCACAATAAGTTAAGATTTTCAAAGGGCACCTCACAGAAACAACAGTCCACAGGTAACATGTTAGGCCACTTGGTAACGTTATCCTGGCTGAGCCAAACAGTCTTTGTTCTTCAATACTAAGTCTTTGGTTTGACTCAGTGGAGATCAAACACAGGATCTACTGCACTCTGGCCAAGCATGTTACTCGTTATACCCCATGGCTGTCTCAGTGTAATTATCAATCAGATTAATATCACATCGCTCACTTTATCACATTTACTAATATGTCACACTGGGAAATCTGAAGAAACCCTATTACTGGTCACTTGCGACTTTGCCATCCAATGAAAATGGTGCTTATGAGACTATGATAGTGTAATAATCTAATACTAAAATGCTTTGTTATATACACGTTATCCGACTGGCCAAAAAATTATTTAGGTCACAGGATCACTTGCATGTGACCCACTATGGGGTTTCTTCATATCTTCCATTCCATGACATATAAATTAAGGGGAGCGAGTGACTTAAATCAGATTGGGTATAATATATGATAAGAAATAATAACCATCTAACTCCCTATTATGGTATTTGTGTATTGTCAAGATCTACCTCACTCAAGGCAATCATGTTATTACATCACTGAGGTGGTCTTGGTGTAATATATGATAAGAAATATTAACCATCTAACTCCCTATTATGATATTTCTGTATTGCCAGGAACTACCTCACTCAAGGCAATCATGTTACCCATTACATCACCGAGGTGGTCTTAGTGTAATATATGATAAGAAATATTAACCATCCAACTCCCTATTATGATATTTCTGTATTGCCTTCGTTGCATCATCTTTCTGTATATAGACCACTTCTGCTACTCCTTCTTTTACTAGTCTAGCCCTCTTCATAGCACCTACTGCACCAAACAATTCCTGTAAATATTATTTTAATCTGTTTGAAAATGCAAATTTAACAAAGAAACTGTTATTCAAGTTGAAATAGAGTCAACAGGTGGATATATAATCTAGTATAATAGATCATGTGACATGTACCCCAATTTCTGTCCTCTGATTATTTGAAACGAGCTTTCAAAATTTGCAAATTATATACCATCACAACTTATATTCCAAGATAACTGAAGGTAAAATCTTGGCATGTCAACACATAATTGAAAACTCTGGATTTTCTAAATAACAAAGATTGTTGACTATCATATTTTTTAAATTATAAAAACCAAACATTAAAATCATACGTTTCTTTGTAAAAATAAAGATCTTCATATTTATCTCAAATGTGTTCAACTCTGAAACACTAAAATTTGTTTCAAAATAATTTTAATGAATTTCAAGCACTTTGTCCCATAAAAAAAATAATCTACATTGGCTATCCTTAGACAATTGCATTTAATGTTCTTAAAACATAATACAACAAACCCACAGTCTACATTCTAATCAAATTTATGACATTGATCAATTGTTATACAGTGGTCCACCTCTCATAAGGCCCCTCCCACCAAAGGCCACCACTATATTACTGCCATCTTTCAGATGCACTGACAGTAAAATACTACTACATTGTCACCACCGAGAGAGATCTAGGGCCCGGGTGGCTCAATGAGTTAGGTAGTTGGATTACCTAACAACTCATACAAGCCTATCACCAATACGGCATGGGTTCGTGCCCGGTTTTGTAAATTACAAAAAGGGTGCACTCGACTCGCAACCGCAAGTGATAAAGTTTACCAGTTGCTTGCCATGGTCGGTGGTTCTCTCCGGGTACTCTGGCTTCTTCCACCACTAAAACTGGTTGCCATGATATAGCTGAAATATTGCTGAAAGTGGCATTAAAACACAAAAAATCAATCGAAAGAGCTCTCTTATAAGACTATCTTTTCCATTATAGGAGAGGGATTACTGTGTTGTATTTTAAGTGGATTTTCTTATTCCTGTAATAATAGAAGCAACAATAGTCATTTGCCTCTCTACTGATACACTAAATAACCCCTAGCTACTGTTCCTGTATCATATTCCATTATTAAATAGGCTATTGTTGAATGGATTAAATCAGCCAGCAGGTACCATTTTGCCTTTTTTTTCATACCATCAATCAACTGAATTTAATGAGATGATTGTTTACAATACAGTATACCATTGGGTTAGGGTTATGGTGTTTAACGCCACTTTCAACAATATTTCAGTTATATCGTAGCAGTCAGTTTTATTGGTGGAGGAAACTGGAGTACCTGGAGAAAACCCAAGTCACTGACAAACTTTATCACATAATGTTGTATCGAGTACACCTCGTCTGAGCGGGATTCGAACTTACGTTAGTGGTGACAGGCACTGATTGCATAGGTAGTTATAAATCCAACTACCATACGAACACGACCACGACGCCCCCTATAGTATTAAATAGGCTATAGTTAAATGGATAAAACCAGTCTACAAAAGAATCAGCCAGCAGGTACCGCATATGCCTTTTTTTCATACCATCAAATCAATTGGATTAAATGAAATGATTGGTTCCAACAGTACAATGCCATTGGAATTAATATTTTCACTCTAATTGTACAGAGTTGGCATTAAACAACGATCACTCTTTAATTGTAGATAAAGTAAACAGTTCTTAGACTAAAACTTACAATGATATCATCTTGACTAACAACAGGATGTAGATTTGTAACATTTACTTTAAAGCCTTGTAATGGACTGACTATGGTAGGACTCGGTTCCTAAAAAAAAAAAAAAAAAATTTGTTAAAGAACATTTATATTCAATTTTATCAGTCTGTGCATCTAGGTATAAATTCTTGAAAATAAAATAAAAATGAAGAAAAAGTAGAATATGTTCCTTTCATAATTTTGCTAAAGAACATCGATATTAAATTATTTATTGCTCATATAACAATTACACAAAAAGTCATCATCTTTACCTGGCAACTCATTGATGGTTCATACAATAAATGAATAGAAAATCTTGATAAAAAAAACCAAAAAAAAAACCAGTGACATCAATGATAGGGAAATGTGATGATATAAATATTGATGAATATTATCTTAAAAAAAAAAATTCTATATACATGTTTTTTTTGCAAAACAAAATGGATTTTATGAAATAAAATGTATGAAATTTGACATTTTAAAATAATGAATTAAAAAAAACAAAAACATCTCTTAATTTCAACCATAATATTTTACATGACATACCTGATATGACACATCTTCAGCTACATGTATGTATTCTTGCTTAACTGCAGTTTTCATTATTTTAGGTTTCTTAACAACTCCCATTGTATCAGAAGCCATTGTAGGCTTGGCTAATACCAAAGGACCACCAACAAGCTTCAGGGGTCCTGAAGTAGATGATAGTTTCAACGGACCTTGTGTAGATGCTTTTCTCTTTATTGCCGTAACAGTTTTAACCGGGGGTACTACCGGATGGACAGGAGGCTTAGTAATGACAACTTGAGACGGCTTCTGACGAACAGTTTGTGGATATTTGACTGTCAATGTTTTTTCTGTCACATGAGTTTTTGTTGGTTGTGGCTGAATGTAATGATAGCCAGAAGGTTCCTCATATTCCTCGTAGTAACTATCCAATGAAGGAATCGTAGGAACCTGATAGTTGTTGTTAGCTACTTCAAGTACTGTACCTCTAGTTTTGGTCATCTGAATATTCTGAAAACAATTGTAAATTAAAAATGTTTTTTACTTAAGAAATAATTCATGGTAGCCAGAATTTATATTATTTTTACCACGGGTAGGCACTTTATGCCAATTATTTACCCCGAGCATTAGCGAGGGGTAAAATATAGGCATAAAGTGCCTACCCGTGGTAAAAATAATATAAATTCGGGCTACTATGAATTATTTTGATTCTAATATGTAAAAAATTGTAAAATATCGTTATAAATTGTCGATGACGTCATAAATTACAATGGGTGTAGGTATATATTAATTTTACCACGGGTTTGGACTAAAAAAAAAGTGTTTGAAGGATGTCATATTAGAATACAAATTTTATGACATCTGAATATTTTGAAAACAATTGTAAAAAATAAAAAATGTTTTTTATTCCAAATTTTATGACAATTAAATATAACTATTAGGGTTAGTGTTATGGTGTTTAATGCCACTTTCAACAATATTTCAGATATATCGTGGTGGTCAGTTTTATTGGTGAAAAAAAAACCAGATCTAGAGTACACAGAGAAAACCACTGACTGGTCGCAAGTCACTGACAAACTTTATCATACAATGTTGTATCGTGTACACCTCACCATGAACAGGGTTCAAACTTACAACTTTAGAAGTGATAGGCACTGACTGCATGTACAAGTAGTTGTAAATCCAACTCCCATACGATCACTACCATGATAGTCCCCAAAAATAATATTATAACAAGAAGACATTATATTTCAACTAAAAGGAAAACTTGGTGCAGACACATGGAACACAACAATAGGATAGAAACAAATACAACAATATATAGTTTTAAATTTGACACAAAAAGCACAATGCACAAGTCATCAAAGGAGAATGCATATGAACTGGAGCACCATTTCTTGGGAAAAAATATGATTTTTCAAAGATTATCTGCACCTCAGTTTTAATATATATAGGCTGCAGCGAGACTGTAACTTCCCAGAGAAGATAGCATATCATTTACGTGCACTATAGAAGTCACAAACACGATTTCATATGGGACCAACAAATATACATTGTAGTTTGTTTGCCATAAGCTTTTGAAGAAATTTCTCTTAAGTTTATTCATATACATTACATACTGTTAAATATATATAATATGGCTTGGCTTATGGTTTGAAATTAGATTTTATTTGCCTAGTCATTTTATTTGATATTTATAATATCATAGTGATGTCCATAATATATATAGCAGCCATATAATTTGTAATAATTTGACTTATATGTTATCCATTTAAAACTAGTTTTAACATTCTTAATTGATGCAATAACCAAGACTTGAGACAACACTCACAAACTAATAAAATCATAAGTTTATCCATAATTCTGAAAGTTGAGAGACATAAAAATCAAATTTATCACAGGGCTTTCAATATTTTTCAAGTCTACCAGGACTTAACTATTTACAGGCGGTACTTTTTTTTTAAATTTGAAAATTTTTCATGAATATCTTATACAACACTCTTTAAAATCTGGAGGTACCAAATACCATTTTAAGCCGGTAAAAGTACCTGGTACCACCTCTTATTGAAAGGCCTGTTTATCATATAATTTATTCATTTATACGTAATTTTAATTTTCTTTTAATAAAATCGGATATCGCAAACTTGTGTTTATGGCCTAAAACCAATAAATACATTTGTACATCATTTTAACCATTATTAAGAGGAACACCTCTTGGACAATAAAACTCAGAGGCCTTAAATTCATTTTTTGTTGTTGTATTTTATCAATCTAAATGCAGTTTTTAAATTTTAGTTAATAATATTGGATATCATCAACTTATGATCGATAATGCCTGGAAATCAATAAAAAATAATTTATGCATAAACTAAGGGATATAACTCTAGAATGATAACAGTCAGAAACCTCAAAATCAAACTCAACCTGTATTTAACCTATCTAAATACAATTTCAAAATATAAGTTAAATCAGATATCAGAAACGTAAGATAATGCTGGAAAACTATACGTTACATAATCAGAAATAGGTTCAATATTACAAATGTATGAGAAAGACCAAATATTCTTAAATCTAAACACATCATGAGTGCTTATCAAAAACAAAATTTAGAAAAATCATATAAATTTATACGAAATATAAATAAATCTTTTGTGCTCTAGGCTGTTTCACTCCCCTGTCTCAGTTGTATATGTTTATATCCATGTTGTATATGTTTGTCTTCTCTGTACCGTTGTATATGATGGTTTATGATAAATACAGATGATTGATTGACTAAGTAATATAATGTATACCTGAGGAGGCTGTATGGGGCTATAATTACTGACATTCCTAGTGATGGTCATAGAGTTACCAGACATTTGTACACCTCCTCCTCCTTGTTCATTGTCTTGTTTATTACCAAGCTGAAAAATAACATTATAAGGTCATGCATAGTGCTAAAATAGACATTTTAGCATTGTTTCTAAGAGAAAGCATCAACAGTTTTATCGTAATTTTATTAACAGCCTCCTATAGTATACTGTTCGTTGATTGTCTTGATTACCAAGCTGAAAAATAACACTCAAATAAGGTTGTGCATAGTTGTTAAATAGGTCATCTTAAAATAGCATTGTTTCTAGAAAGCAAGTTTTATCGTTGTTTTTTGTTTGTTATAAGCGTTTTATAGTATAATGTTCTTCACATTTTGGTTTTACAAGGATTGTACATTTTGTAACTGCTACAAAAATTTCAAATAGGACTCGTATTCATATTCTATTCTATATATATATTATATCAATAGATGTTGGGGGCTGTCGTGGTAATGATTGTATGGAATTTGGATTTACGACTACCTATGCAATCGGTGCCTATCACCACTGATGTTGAGAGTTCGAATCCAGCTCAGGACAAGGTGTACAACATTATGTGACGAAGTCTGTCAGTGACTTGCGGTAGGTCGGTGGTTTTCTCCAGTTTCTTCCACCAATAAAACTGACCGCCATGATATAACTGAAATATTGTTGAAAGTGGCATTAAACACCATAAAATCAAACCATCGATACATGTTAGTGAATAGCCGCATCCCCTCTCCCCCCAACCTTTTTCCTCCAAAAAGAGATATGCATAACAAACACCTAATTTTAATTAGATTGATTACTTACTGTTCTTGTTATTTTAAAATTTAACGATGCATTTTCTTGATTGCTTACAGGTATCTGAAAAAAATGTATTTTTCTTACTATTGTCACTCTAATAGAATATTTCATGTGTATGTTTAACAAAAGCAAGGAGTTGAAAATTAAATCGAATCACATAATCTGAAGTGAGAACACATAATTCAAAAATTGTCTTTGACAATAGTAAGAACACAGATCTATACTTCAAGAATTTTCTTTGGTAATGTATAAACATCACTGATAATTTTTAAAATGGTATCCCTGCATAACTATGAAGATGTATCATATATATTTAAATAGCTGCAATATTTTTCAAGAATATTGAAATTTTTATTAATTAGTCACCAGAATGGACTTTAAATATGTGGATATGTATATTTTGTCTGGATGTGGTAAAATATTAGCCAGCAAGCAGGACTATAAAACTTCCTATTTTGTCAAGAGATTTTCCCATTTTCAACCAACTAAAAGACATCATAAATGATGGGCAACGCCACTGGACACAATTTTGATAGAGAACCATATGCATCAAGAGAGATCACAGCAAAGCTTTGTCCAATTTGGCAAAAAGGTTGCAAGTTTGAAAGGCTATAGACTTTTGATCACGTGTGCTAAAAATTTATCATTGATTTGGACAAAGTCGTACGACTGATTAGTTACTATTTCCGGTGATTAGTAAACCACCATTTAAAGTTGCACAAAGCGTAATATGATCAATACCTGAGGCTGTTTGGGCGTTGTACAATAACTACTGTTGTCTATTTTCCTAGTGATAGTCATTGAGTTACCCGACATCTGTACACGTCCTTGCTCAACTGTGTTATTAGTTAGCTGAAATATAAACATTGTATATACTGTATGTCGTCCAGTTAAACAATTACATTTCGATCATTACCTCTCAAAAAGACACAATTACAGTCCTCGGAATGAAAATTTGAATATACTGGTGTGAATCAAATTCTTGAACTTATTTTTTATATCTATATACTGGTACAAACAAGGTTTTACTGGTCTTGGGTCGGAGGACCAGCGCTCATCGTTAAGACTGCAAATAACACTTACTTTTTTGTCCAATTATAAAACTGAATAAGGTATAATATGTTATATCAGTGATGATAGTACAAGTTTACACTTTTTGTTTTTGATGATATATATATTGTACATATACAATGTACTGAAAGATGATAAAATTGTATTTGTATTATTCATTCATACTTAAAATCATCATCAGCATCTCATCAAAATGTAACTTGTTCTCACAATGATATATAGCTGAATAAAAGACTGCCGGGCACAGCAAGATAGAACTGCAGCAAGGGTGTACTTGAAGCCCAATTGAAAGGAAAATGTTGGTTTTCTAAATTTTACAAGAATCGCATACATGTACTAACATTGAGATTGAAATGTGAAAGTTTCTGGGTGAGGGACGCCAATGGATGCAGAGTGATGACAATACATCCTCCCGTGGTTGTCAGTGATTAGGATTAAAATTCTAATAATGGGACATTTTCTATTGACATTCAGAATTTCAATGGGACATTCTATTACATTCTTTGTAAATATTTCTGATTTCAATGGGACATTTTCAGATGGAATGTGATAAATGGCACATGGCCCCCTCTAATTACAATCGCTGGGTTGTACATGTATATGACTGGTGAGCTAAAAAAGTGTTATATCAAAATTGTGGTTTACAATTTAGAATCAATAAGAATTAATTATACATTATTTTTGCTACCTTTGCTTAAGCTTTGATCTTATACTCACATTACGAGTAAAATTAGGAGATGATTTGACTTCTGTATTTATTGTTTTCAATGTTTTTCCAAGACCAGTTATAATAATGTTTCCATTGTCAGTATCACTCTGCTTATTCTTCATTTGCTGGATTCTCATTCTAGCATCTTTCAGTTTGACTTTTGCAGCCAATTTGTCCCTTGCATCTTTTGGTCGACTTGCTGCTGCTATTCTATCTCTAGCATCAAACACACCTTTTTTGAAATCAGTGTCAGTCTTTTTGAAACTAGGTACAGACACAGAAAGTGGTTTCCTATTTGACTTATCCTGTAGTCCTTTATTTTTACGTGTTTGTAATGAGAACACTGGTCTTTTGTTTGTTTGTAATGAAAATCGTCCATTTCTTTGTTTTTGGATGCTAACATTCTTTTGATTCTGAAATGACACTTTATTGTTCCCTCCTTGTTTTGTAAATTTAACCCCTCCTTTCACAAAACCACTTTTTCCATTTCTGTCTTTATTACCTACATTCCTAAAATATAATTAATTTTAATAGCAAAATGTACGTGTACATAAATAACATAATAATAAATAGATCTCAACATTGTTTACGGAGTTTGTCGAATTGTCATTAAATCAGTACAACAATGCACTTATTTCTTATTTTTTGTGAATCTGCTTTAACATGTAGTTCGTGTTAATTACGGACAAAGAACCATGCAAGTTGGCAGTTAATAAGTGACAAAATACAAATTATTCATTTTTACCTGTCACTAGTAAGGTCAATTGAATACGTAAAAAGCGAGGTCAAATTATTTGCTTGCATGCAAATAAGTAATCTATAGTAATTTTCGTTCTCAAAAGGCGGAAAGTGGTTCGATAAGCTGTTTAATGTAAAATATTTACCTTTATTTCATCATTTTAAAGCTATTTACCAATTTCCAAAGCATATATATTTTTTGGTCAAATCGTAGCTAATGGCCCTTTAAGGGAAGATTATACTAACTCTTATTTTATTAGTATTACATTAGCTGCAATAATGTAGCTCCTGTGACAAACTTGTGTCTCGGCGGAGCTACAAAGGGGTCCCATTCGTCACAATGGAGCAAAAAAATATATTGCAGTTGAACATAAAAATTCACTATTTACTCTTCAAACATTTCATTATAACTATTACTAATACTGATGATCCCAGTCCTTGTTAAATCGGTTTGGCTGAAAAATGTATGCTTTTCAAAAGTAACAACAAACTTGTTCAAATAGATCTATCGTTGGCCATTTACTACAGCTGATGTAAACATTCACACCTCAATCGCCAAATATGGCATTAAAAAAATACCAAAGTGAGGCTTTGACCGGAAAATGACCTCAAATGACGAAATTCAAAATGTAGTTGGTAAACAA
>MJUT01038087.1:334386-354960 GCA_002080005.1 Gigantidas platifrons
CATTTTATTGATGAAAAGTAATAATTCCAGCTTTTCTAGAATTAATTTTAATATTTTGTCCATGTTTAATGCCCAATGTGATAATATAGGATCCATGTATAAATTAGCGGTCAAGGTAAATGATGACGTAAACAGTGCATGCGCAGGCGGCCATTTGCATCCACATGGAATCTATTTTTATTCTGCAACCGCGAGTATTTTGGATTGTAGGGATGAGTAATAAGGCAAAGTGTGACACTTTTTAGAAAGATCTTAAAGATTTGTAGAGATATATTGGAATATGGTGTCACTAGATTCTCCGATGATCATACCATGTGTTTTTCTATTTTAAGAGTACCAACACACGTGACCCCCTGTTGATGTGAATCCGGGTCCGTTCGCCCTAATTCCCGTTCGCCCTATTACCTGTTCGCCCTGGGTCCGTTCGCCCTAAAGGTGGGTCCGTTCGCCCTAATAATTATAATTATGTAGAGTATTAAAAATAATAGAAAAATAAGTGATATTTAATTCCTTATAGATAATAAAGTGAGAAATTATAAATATGCGGTATGCTAAAGTGTACAGTCATTGGACATAGGTATTCGTCACTCAAATTTTTGGGGCTTAAAAAAATCGCAAGTAATATAGCCTCAAACGCAGAGCTACATTGTAGGTCGTTTCCCATTATCGCCGGTCAGAGAGTCATCTTTTTACTTGTTGAAATAATTCAATATATGATGATTTTATCGAATAAATCTATCTATCTATCTATAAATTTCAATTAAGTATTTCAAATAGTATACGTAATAATTGCTTGAAAATAACTTTAATTAATTTCCATATTTTTTACATATCATTACTTCTATAATCTAAATTAAAATATCCATTATGTTCTTTAAACTACGTTTAAATAATCAGGGCGAACTGACCCACTTGTAGGGCGAATGGACCCAGGGCGAACGTGTAGTTAGGGCGAACGTACCCGATACCTGTTGATGTTATGACAGAATGTGGGGTGCAGTAGGGTTTTTATCCGATTTTAACGATATTTCACAAGGATTGGTACGACGTTCTTTAATGATGGTGAAAAAATCAGACGAAAATTCGCGAGTGATCGCGCTAAATGAGACAGTTGGCGAGAATTACTCCCCGACCAGTAGTATTACATCCATCAACCTATTTGGGAATTGATAAGAAACAAGTGCTTGTAGTGTAGGCTGAACGATTCATCGATTACAGTTCGGTTTAAATTGGTCAAATGGTTTCAGAGTAGAAGACTGATAACTTTAAAAATCAATACAAGATGTCTTTTCTAAAATCTAATACGATTTTTCATTAGATGTCGACAAAAATGAAACAAGAACCATTTGGGAACCATTGACATTGTCGATATGTATGGAAAGACAAATAATAAATATAATTCAATAGGGACGAATAATCTAGTGACCGGCTTATATAATACCTTATTTGAACAGTAAAGTTCTTTTTCTGGATATAGTCATCCAGTGAAACATCCGCCATCTTTATAAATGTGGTGAAATATTCATTCTAAACTCATCGGAATTTTACTTATATCAAAACGATAAACACGTCCATACTTCTCTCGAGTTTTCAATACCCCTATGCTGCATACATGTGGAAAACGATACAAGAGACCGTTCGTCGTAAATTGAAATTGTAGACACACCAAATAGGTAAAACGGGTATAAATATTTCAATTTGACTTGGATAAGATAACCTCTCTTAAAAATATCACAAAGACTAATAGACCTGGGCCTAACTGCATGTATGATACAGGAAAGTTGTTCATTTTGGTATAGCTGATTACCAGTTTAACAGTAGTGAGGACAATGTCTACCAGAGTTATCAGGAACGACAACTCTGATAGAGAGATTGTATTGTGTACTGCCAATTGACCAAAGATTAAGCACAAATCACTTGAAATTCAAAGAGTAAGCTGAAAATATTGTAATTTTGTATATATTCTATGGTAATCCTATTACCATAGAATAATGTGCCATGAATGCTTGCGAATCTGAAAATTATCCAGTGCATCAAAAAGTGTCGAAATTTGTTGAGCCTAGATATATCGGGGATGACTTTTTTTGGGGCTGAATCTAGTCTCATTCAATCGAACTGTCGTTCCTTACCAAATCTCAAAAGTGAACTTCCGCGTAGAACCAAAATTCTTGTCAGTATGTCATAAGAGATTTAATAAATTAAAAAATATCAATATAAGTAAAACAAGCTAACAAAATGACTTTTATTACACACGGGTTCTGAGTTTCAGTGGTATCGGACGTACGAGAGAGGGTACGAGATTTATGATCACCTTTGCGCTTTATGTTAAGAAGATCTTCAGTAGTTGAGTGTGTTAGTGTGTTTCACGGAACATGTTTACAATTCACAAAATTTTTTTTTATCCATCCGACAATATGTGCAGCCATGTTTGTCAAAAAATCCTAAGTACACATTTTATACCATAAAGAGCTCGCTGACGCTCCCATATTAGGAGAAGACCTCGTAAGTACATTGTACTTGTGTCCTATCCAATTTGTTATTTGTGACAAATAAAGTATGTGTAAACTAAGACTAATCCTATAGAGTAGCGGCGTAAATTCACAATTTTCAAATGGACGGCATAAATTATTTTTTAAATATTTTATGTGCAATTTAAAAAATTATACAATGGCGGGTCATCCTAGAGCTTGAACACAAATAGTACATGTACCTCCTCAAGACGTACTTGATAATCATGCTATTCATACCGAGAAATGGACAATCCAGATATCCACACTCAAAATATAGAGAATATGTGGATGCACGTGTAATGAAAACTACGTCGACAATTTAGAACGTCCAGGGCACTGTTTCAGACATACCTTTCTGAATTTGAATGGAGGAACTTCCACCGGAATGATGACAAGTTCAATGCACTTATGTGTTGCATCGCTGACTTAATATGTTGTATAACTTGATATAATTATATCATATTTTGTCCTACTGATTGTGTAACAATATAATTTCATTGTGTCCTCTAGTTTTAAAGTGTCCGCTGGACACTTTTACATATGTTATAGTGTTCAGCAGACATTTTTATCGTCTAACCCTAACCCTAAACACAATTTCATAGCACCGGACACTATTTCATATCGCAATCTCTATAAAATATTGTCCGGGGGGACACTTTAGCACAGGACACTATTATATCTTACGTTTTGTCAATATACAACCTTTAAAAATTTACGCCGCTATACTATCTAGTAGGTCTACAAGGTATCCATTTTTATGCCGCCACTCAATAGGATTACCGATTCTATATACATGTACAGTTATATATTATTTTAATTTTATTATTTTGATTTCAAGTGACTGTGGCATGATAATGCAATTTTTGGTTACATCAGGCAGTTCCCATTGCTCATATTTACCACTCCTATAAGTCATGTGATATACAGGAGGTGAACATGAAACAGCTGCTAGACAATTTTATATATTGGACTTCTAGTTCAACCTGTTATTTGCTCCACATCAGTGGTGAATGGTTAGCGTTGTTGTCTTTAGTACAATAGATTGTGAGCTTGAGCCCAGGTCGGATCAAACCAAGACTATAAAATTTGTATTTTTTGCTTTTCAGCTATGTATGCAGCTTTGGAGTAGGAGCAATGACTATTGTAGTTGGGCTCCATTTATATGTAGTTGAACCCTTTTGTGTCTAAGAGACCACTGATTTGCTTTGTAGTCTTAGAGTATTCCAATAAACCTGAACATTACTCCAGACCTAATTTTACTTCAATGTATCCAAGGAAATGAATTATTTGAGATACTATTTGACTAACATAATGACTAATTATCATTTACCATTTAAATAGAGGCATATTGTAGCATTTTAGGGGGGTTGGAGTAGGGTTATGATGTTTAATGCCACTTTCAGTTTTATTGATGGAGGAAACCGGAGTACCCAGAGAAAACCACCAACCTGCCCCAAGTCACTGACAAACTTTATCACATAAAGTTCTATCGAGTATATGTACACCTCGCAATAGGTGGGATTTGAACTCACAACTTTAGTGGTAATAGGCACTGATTGCACATGTAGTTGTAAATCCAACTACCATATGATCACGTCCATGACGGCCCAAATTATAAAGACTTGATTCTAGAATAATTTGTTTGTTTTCAGATATAAAGAATGAGTGAGAAGCAAGGTAGAGGAAAGAAAAGGCCAAAGTCTTATTACTTAAAATGTGCTCACAAAAAAGTAAAACATGGAAACTCTCTGGACATAGATATGAGAGGGTTCTTGGTTACCTGTAATGGCAATGAAAAACAGGCTGTTAGAGAAATGTACAACTTACTTAATGAATATGCTGATAAACTGTATGGACCAGAAGAGGTTGGTATCTCTTTAAAAAAAAAAAAAAAAAAGGGCTAGGCTTATGGTGTTTAACACTACTTTCAACAATATTTCAGTTATATCGTGACAGTCAGTTTTATTGGTGGAGGAAACCGGAGTACATGAAGAAAACCATCGACCTGCTGCAATACATTGACAAACTTTATCACATAATGTTGTATCAAGTACACCTCGTCTGGATGGGATTCGAACTCACAACGTTACTGGTGATAGGCATTGATTACATAGGTAGTTATAAATCCAACTACCATACGAACATGACCACAACAGCCCTTAAAAAACAACAAAATTAAATGCTTACAGCAAAGTCACCTTAATGTTTGTGTAAACTTTTTGTGTGATTATATAATGTTATAATGAAACTTTTTGTATAGAATTATGATTATTCACTGTTCACTGTGAATGTTATATGAATAACTGCAATCAAAATGACCATAAAAGGAAGGCTAAGTTCAATTGCAAACTTGACCACTTTATCCTTTCTGGAGTATGTCCCTTGATTTCTGAAGTTTCCTTTAGATAACTTATGTTTCACTGGGGTAAAGCTGATGACCGTAACTGTAAATTACGGTCATCCCAAGATGTCGGAGATGAAATTAGGTAAGAATCTATTTTGCCAATTAAATTGTTTCTATAATGTATTTCAAATGACACATGCATTAGTGCGATAGTAATCTATGAACTTTTCACAAGGAAATCACAAATTATGACTGAAAAATGTATATGAAAGAGAAAATCAGATTTTAAGAAATCGCTAAGATGACCGTAACTGAAAACTGCAATTACGGTCGTAATTTGTGATTTCCTCGTGATAAGTTCATAGATTACTATCGTACCAATACATGTGCCATTTGAAATACATTACAGAAACAATTTAATCGACAAAAAAGATTCTTACCTGATTCCACGTCCGACATCTTAGGATGGCCGTAATTGCAGTTACGGTCATCAGCTTTACCCCAGTGATGTTTTTCATAAGTAAATCATTTGAAATATATACACAAGGTCAGTAAATATTAAAAGGCAGACCCGGTTCGACTTTGGACTTTTGAATTTCTTAGGTTTCTTCTCAATAGTTACAATGCACATTCTTATTAAAATCATATGTTAAATATGCTATGTTCTATTGTAACATTGTTACATTTGACCTTTTGTCCTTGAGTGAACTTTTTTTCTACATGTAGCTGAACCTGTTGACAGCATTTTTTAGTGTTTTCTTTTTGGTTAATCAAAAGTTTACCTGGACACAACGGTAAACAATGTTAATGAAATGTTGCATACATAATATATGTTTTAATAAGATTGGAACATGTACAGAAAAACAGATCAGGTTTAAAATAGAAACATCAAGCTAACCAATCACTGTAAATAACAACTGATTAACATTATCATTTTGTATTTGCTTATTTTCCTCTTATATTTCCAACAGCCTTCTGCCAATAAAGCAGGAGAGTCTGATGGCAGTGACAGTGGAGAAGAGGATATTGAGGAAGCCATGAAGAAAGAAGTTGATGCCATGAAGGAAAAAAAACCAGCAGAGAGACGATTTCAAAATACCAATACAAAATCTAGAAATACTATATTTATCAAAACAACTTTAGAAGATCCGTCTACACTAGCTCATACCATCCTAACTGATATTTATAACACTGGTATTCAGAAATCTAGGTTCGCCATTAGAATGTTACCGATTTCTAATTCGTGTAAATGTCGTTTAGAGGATATTGAAATTTTAGGAAAAAAATTGTTTAAAAAGTATTTTGAAACACCTTTCGGAACTGGATTAAGTTACACAACAGTTTTCACGAAACGAAACAACACAGAAATATCTAGAGAAACCGTTATTCCAAAATTAGGTCAGATTATTAAGGAACTAAATCCCCTACATCGTGTGAATCACGTAACTCCTGATTATGTTATTTTAGTGGAAATTATTGGTAAAATATGTTGTATAAGTGTCGTTCAAGATTTCTTTAAATTTAAAAAATATAATTTGATTGAAGTAAGTAAATTGAAAAATGCAAACGAAGAAGAAAAACAAAACAAAAATGAAAATAAAGGAAAAGAGAAAGAAGCTGGAAGTAAAAATGAAAAAGAAGATGGTCTAAATGGTGATGATGATGAGGATGATGATGAAGCAGAAGACAAAAGTGAATCACAGACTGAGAGAAGTGAATCACAGATTGAGAAATGTGAATCACAGATTCAGAACAAGTCCGAGGACGATGAAAAGGAGTCTGGATGTGATGATACTGTAAATGGTAATAGGAAACGCAAAAGAGAATTTTCATGTGAAACAGAGGAAGTGCTTTTAAAGGAAGATGGGAAAAAGGGAAGTATATCTAGGGAGACTACTGTTATCATGGAAAAAGTGCCAAGAATAGAAGCTATGAATCAAATGGTAAGGAATCAAACAGTTGCTATGGAATCTTTGGATAGAAGTGAAACTGTTGTAATGGAATCGCTACCAAGGACAGAAACTGTTGTGATGAAATCTTTAGATCAAGAGGAAAGTGTAATGGATGCTTTATCAAAAGGTGAAAGTATTATGGACATGGGCACTGTGTCAGGTGAAAGTACTATGGAGGTTTTAACCAAGGAAGAAAGTGTTATGGATAGTTTTTAATAAAATTCATTGTTTGTGAAATGAAATTAAAGAAAAAACTCTGACGCTTACAGTATGAAGAAAACTATTCATTAGTTACTTTGTTCTCATGATAAAAAAATGCCAGTAATTAAAAAAAATTTAAATCCAATATTCCACACCATATTTCCTGTTCCTTTTTTTTGTTTGTTTATCAGCAGTTCTTTTGCACTTGAAATGGAACTGTCTGTGTGTCTAGAAATATGACAATTCCTCCGCACAGGGATGTCTGCATGGGGCAAAATCTAGGACACAACTTGCCCTTTGGACTGGTTTTAAATGAACTTATGTATCATTTGTAAACTTGTTCTCTTTATGACTAGCTGAAATACTGCTCATTTCAACAATCAACCATTCAATTTACACTAAAAATATATTGTTTACCTGTGATTTTTAATTACACTACTGGTGTTAATAATAACTAATTTATTCATCCCTTCTAATGGTCTTGGTGGTGTAGAGTTTGGTAGATTGTTGGTTTGATCACGGCAGGCTTGGGAGTCCGGATAAGGTATCCAAGTGGAGCGACATGTCTACTGATGGACTGTTGTGTCAGTGAAAATTGTCTAAAGAACCAGGAGTAGAAATGGCTTGTGGATGTTTAACACCACTTTCAACAATATTTCGGCTGTATCATGGTGATTTTATTGGTTTTATTGGTTGAAGAACCAGGTAAAAAACACCCTACTTGTCGCAAGTCACTTACAATCTTTATGACATGATGATGGATCAATTTATGCACATCTCTTGTGTATGGGAATCAAGCTACACATTTAATGATAGACACTGATTGCAAATCATTTCATATCCACAGCCACCCAGGGAATAGAAATGCTTTTGTATTTGAAGCAGTATTGTGACATGAAGATTGAATTGAATGTCACAGTATCTACTGGGTTTATGTTTTGGAGGAAGCAAACATGTGCTACTATAGGCAGGCAAAAAATTAGTCTTTTCCAGGAAAGCGATACACACCTGTTATAATATTATACTATAAATATAATACACATTTTTCAAAATAAGCATTAGAGAAAACTTTTTACCTGTAAGGAGACATCAAACAACAGTTGGGAGGCCATTCACTGGGCAGGAGTGAGTTATTATTGTTAACAAGTGAGCAGTTTTTAAGTTTTTATGTGAAGTTCACCCAGGTTTTTAGTGGGGTTCATGATACTTGATCTTTAGTTTTATGTATATGTTTTGTAGATCGTTGTTTGTCCTTTTTCTTTTGGCCAATTTGTTGTCTGTCCTTCGATCTACAGATTCTGATTACTCCTTTGGTATCTTTAAACTCTTCTTACAATTAACCAACAGGCTGAATTTGATTTTTTATAGTGCTAGATCCACTGTGTAGCATCACCACCGGATATAGGTACCCTCGAAGCTGGTGGAAAAACAAACGTGAAGTCAGGTAAGGTCAAATTCTTCTTATTTTCATTATATTCTACGTTTTGTTGACAAGTAAAGTTTTGTGATATTGATTCCTAATAATGTAGCTACTATTTAAGGCTGATTATGATCCATAATTGGCTGTCTCTCTTCAAATCGTCGGAATCGGACTGGGTGGTACCTGTTCAAAGAAGCATGTGACGAGTTCAAAGTTGTAAAAAACATGTTTATCCTTCAATTATTCATTTGACGTTTTTGTAGAACAAAATTTTATCCTATTTAAGCTTGAACAACACTGTATTTCGAAATAAACTATTGTTTTCACAGAGAAATTCATGTAAATCAAGCGGATAAATTGTATGGCGAATAGTTGTTTACTGTACGGCAAATAGATACCTTTCTATTTGCCGTACAGCGATGTCGCTTTATTTATATGCATTTCTCTGTGAAAACAATAGTAAATTTCGAAATACAACGTTGTTCAAGCTTAAATATGATAAAACTTTGTTCTACAAAAACGTCAAATGAATAGTTGAAGGATAAACGTGTTTTTTTCAACTTTGAACTCGTCACATGCTTCTTTGAACAGGTACCATCCGGTCCGATTCTGACGATTTGAAGAGAGAGAAAGCCAATTATGGATCATAATCAGCCTTAAATAGTAGCTACATTATTAGGAATCAATATCACAAAACTTTACTTGTCAGAAAAATGTAGAATATAATGAAAATAAGAAAAAATTTGACCTTACCCGACTTCACGAGGTACCTATATCCGGTGGTGATGCTACACAGTGAGATCACTGAAACAACATCCACAGATAAACATTTGGCTCCACTCCAACACATTAACCTGATTCCAAGCCTGCCAGTCTTTATTATTACTTCTTAATGCTGGATGCTTATCTCAGAAGTACCAAATACAAATTTTTATAGTCTTTGGTTTGACCAGATCAGGGCAAGAACCCACCATCTACCATACTCTTAAGGCAAGCATGCTAACCATTACACCACCAATGTGGCTCACTGTACAGGATGTCAAAAAGTAGATGAAATTGAATCTTAAAAAATATTTTACTGCAAGTAAAGCATACCAAAGTATCATGAAGTTATGTCCAGTGGCATCTGAGATACAGCTTGCACCAAATTTCAACACAGTATTGGCAGCCATGTTTGAAATCGTAGAATTTCACACATGAGATTTTTAATATAGTGTAGTAGGTTAAGAAATTCAATGTTTTATTGGTCTATACGTTCTACTTTGTCAATGACCTTAAAAATCTGAATATAATTTGTAAGTAAAGATGAAAATAATTCTTAAAGAGGGCCAATCAACGAACTCTCTAGCCAATTTTGATTAAAAATGGCCCAGTGGTTTCAGAGATGTCAAAAGTAGATATTTCTATTTTTAGTGACAGTGGTCATATTTGATGGTGGGTAAACCTATCTGACACAATTCTTTAAGATGACCAATCAATGACCGTTGATCTAAGGTTGATTAAAAACAGGTTTCAGATATGTCTAAAGTAGATATTTCTATTTTCAATGATTGGGCATATTTGAAGGCAGGCAGACCAGATGGGATACCATTCTGAAAGGGGACCAATCAAGGACCATTCCACTCAACCTTGGTTCAGTAGATTCAGAGGAGTTGATCAACTGAAAAGTTTATGCAGACGACGATGACGGACACAAAGTGATGGGAATAGCTTACTTTGGGTGAGGTGAACTAAAAGTAATAAGTTTTTAATATTTTATTGTTGTGATTAACCTGTACAATGACTCTGTGACTATGTTAAAATAATGAGCACTGAAAATACAGGATGAACAGAGGGTCATAGCACCAAGGTCAAATATATATAAAGGTCATGAGAATAGAAACATGGTGAAAATCTCACATTTCCTTAAATTATGTATTTGTTACAAGTTTGTATAATTACTAAAGAAAAATAATATAATTATGTCCCCTTTAAACAACAGGATATAGGAGGAGCCACCTTGGATTAATAAGTTATACATAATTTTATACTGTTAAGCCCTAAATATAAAGAATGTCTCTATCCCCAAATTTCCATAAAAATCTGTTTTGATTAGTTTTAGTGAAGTTCAATTGAATCTGAATCATTTTATTTTAAAAGAATCGGTATTTGAATATTTGGTATTCACCATTTCAGAACCTGATGAATCATGGGTAATTTTGTACTTCAAAACACCATAATGTGCACTAATGTTACATCACTGACCACAATTCTTTTGTTGACAGTATTGTCATTCAATGACTTTATTGTATACAACATTTTAGTTTCTGAAATTACAATTTCAACTTGTAAAATAGAAATAGAAATGCATAATATTTCAGTCAAAATTTCTTCTATTTTAACGACATTAAATCAGAGCTTATATATGGAAGAATTCTTAATAGAATAACATAAAAGATAGAACTGTTTGGATTAAAAATATTGAATTTGCATTTCCAACTTGAATTCACCAACAATCGATGCCCGTTTCTAATTATTAAAGATTCAATATATTTTTGTAAATGAAACAAAATGCGGAGTGAGTGTTATAACATCTTCTAATCATGGGTTATCAAACAAACAAAAAATTTGTACCCAAGACCCATGAAAATTTTAACAGAATATTAAAAAAAAAAAAAAAAATGCATTGATTTATTTTCTTATGCATAACATAATGATTCAGTAGATATATTAAAAACATCATTCATTAATTTACAGTTTCTAATGTGTTTCTTTAAATATATCTCCAATATTTGTCAACAAATGTGAATACAATATCTGTATCAGGTTTTTTACAATACAAGTATCTATAACAGTGCTTTCTTTTCAAAATGAGACAGAAAAATCAACAATATCAAATTTCTCATAAAGAGAAGTCAAAAATTGACCAATGAATGATCTGTATTACAATATGACATGAGTTAAATGCTACAGACACAAAAATTAAAATGTTACTAAAAAATGACCTGCATGCTTGTTTCTATCATAAATATAAATTTCACCTTTCCTAAAAATAAAAAAATGCCCTGCATTTTCAGAAATTCATTCAAACTTCACTTTATTGTAATATAAAATTCAGTTTTTTCTAAAAAATAATTCTAAAGAATTATTCAGAAATACCAGTATTAAATGGGAGCGAAAATAACAACCAGGACAAAATCGATAGAAATTGAGACATAATAAAAAAAAATAAGACAAAAATGGAAAAATAACAACAAAATTGTCTGCTACAGTAACACTGTACATAACGAAATAATGGGGATTTCAAAAAGATAATGTACAAAGATCACGTGAGAAAAAATTGTTTTTTCCATTAAAATAAAACATGTATCAAATAAACCCACTGAATCAATTAATTATTTATGTTAATACCCATTTTAAAACTATTTATGTTTGTAACTCTGAGAAGATGATTGATTAAATTAAAACTTATTTTCAAATGCTATGCAAAATAAATCGCCCATGAATAAAAAAATTCTAGGTTCTACTTTGTCAGTGAATTTAACATACTTAATATAATTTATACGAAAACATACAGAAGATTTTTCCTTTAATATAAAAAATAAATCAATAAAAACGAGGACAATATTCCATATTTTATTTTAAATCATAATAGAACACACGGCTTTATTTAACAATGCATAGTTATGATTAAAAACATGATTTTTTTCCCAATCAAAATTTTATTGATGTAAAATAATTATTTCTAGCTGAAATAAAAGTCTACTAAAAGGGTATTAAAACTATATAGTCATTCATACTTAATTTTTTAAGTTAATTGCCGATATTACTTCTTGGTAATTAAGAGTATTTTCTTGGTGTGTAAGAACAATAAAAGCTTGATGCTAGCACTAACATGTTGACAACAATCAAGTTATAACTTTAGAACAACAAACTCTGTACACGAAAGGCACAATACAGGAATCACAGGACACTCAAAACAGATCACAAACTGGAACAACACAAACCATACTTCAGTGAAAGGGGAGATAACTTTTGTATACTTCAGTGAATGGGAGTTAACTTTTGTATCATTTTTATTTTAGAAGCTAATGAATTTAGCATTGGATTAATGTGAGGGATAATTTACAACGGCATAGGGGGTAAACAAAATTATTGCATCACAAGGAAGACTACACTTTTAATACTGAAGATACAAAAACCTTTGGTCTGAATAGAAAAATATCCCAACGAATAAAATTTATTTAAAATTTTCCATATTTCTGACATGTTGAAAAAATAATATCTTAAAAGCAAAGAATTTTCATAAATTACTACCCCTGTCATAACAATATTCAAATTTGAAAACAGGTGAACATTGATGTAATTGAAGATTTTATATCATAATATCAGAGTATTTCAGTTATCTGGAAAAAATCAAGCTGAAAACTAATATGAATGGACCAAAATTTTATCTAAAGTCCCCGGGCGAAACAACTTTTCTGAATTCTAGATAATGTTCGACTGTACTTTGTTATTATTGATATTTTCATGTCTCGTCTAACAATGAAATTAAATTCATTGTTATGTAATGTTTACTTGCCCATATCTTCTGCCTTACGTTTCAATTAATTTACATTCCCTACTTAGAAACTGGAAAATAAGGTTACAAAATATCCTCATTGGTCGTCAACTCCACGTGTGTCCACAAACTCCTAACAAATATTTTTAATTTCAGGGCCACTGTAATGATGTCAATAAAGTAGTCCCTCTCCTATAAGGCCACCCCTTCTGCAATGTAAAAGTCGTCTTATAAGAGGGGTGGCCTCTCTTGAAGAGGATAATTTAGTATTCAGTAATCTATTACTATTTCAGTGCATCTGAAATCTGGTCTGATAAGAGGGGTCCCTTTGGTGGGAGGGGCCTTATTATAAGAGGGGGCAACTGTACATCATTGGTGACACATCAAATGTATTGACTGATTTACAAAATTGTTTAAAAATTGAAAAAAGAACGAAAATGAAAGTAAAACGAGATTTGTAAAATACATCAATGAAAGCTCTACATCCTTTAAATACTAATGTTCTTAATGACTATACATTCAAATATTATCTTATGTAAATTAGTATACATGTTTTGTCTTATGTCAAGAAGCATCCAATCAAAAACTGTGTTTACTAACCCAAGCAAAGTACAGCTTATTTTGTCCAGAGTTCAAGGACTATAGAAAATCTAACACACGAGGATGGGACGAGTTAAAAATATTAATTTTTTAAAATGTCACTAATGTGAACAAGTATAACAGTCATATTCTACCCCCCACAATATGCTCTTATCTTTGAGCGACCGACATAAGCAACATAAACTGTCATGAGTTTGGTCTGAAAAAAAAACAAAAAAACAACACAAACACTAGAAAATATGAACATTTAGTATATTATAAAACTGACCATTTAGGATAAGAAAATAATGTAACCTATATATACAATTATGATATGTTTACTTTTTTGTGTCAATATAAATATGCCCGTTACTTTTACTGTACATTATCACTATAATAGTATATTTTACATACATACATTAATAAACAGCCATTCAAAAAACAGACATGAATTTAAAACATTCATTTGACTTCTACATGCACACATGCCCTACACAAATCACACACCTACATACACACACATCTGTATAAATTTGTATCCAACCATTACCCAAACATCCACACAATCTGAATCACCTCTCTAAACATTGAGATCAACTAACAATAAATATGCTAAAAAGTATTACAAATAGGTTAGGAAGAGTTCAGTGAGAACTAAAGGTTGTAAGATGTAGTCCACATGAACAACATGGGTTGACTGAGTTAGTGTTGAAACTTTATGTAATAAAATGGCTGGCATATATTACGTTGAATTCGATTTGTCTTATCCTGCTTCTTGGTTAAAACTGAAATACTTTTTTTTTCATCAGTCTATAAAAAAAATACAGTCAAACCTCTTTATTTTTGAAACTTGAATAGACCAATGACATTGTTTCACATTAACAAAGAGACCAATGATATTGTTTCTTGTTTCACATTACTGAAGGAACCAATAATATTATTTCACACTAACAAAGGGACCAATGATATTGTTTCACATTTACAAAGGAACCAATGATATTGTTTAATATTTACAAAGGGACCAATGATATTGTTTCACATTTATAAAGGGACCAATGATATTGTTTCACATTTACAAAGGGACCAATGATATTTTTTCACATTTACAATGGGACCAATGATATTGTTTTACATTAACGAAGGAGCCAATGACATTGTTTCACACTAACCAAATACTACATGTACTATAATAAGTCTGTAATTTCACTGACATTTATCCAAGCTCCAAAAATAAGGCTTAACTTGTATATGGTCTTAAATGGGTACCGTAGTAAAATCTTTTAGAAGTCAAACAAAATACATTATCATTTACAATCTTGTAACTCCAGTCCAAACTGAACTCCACCATAAATATAAAAGTATAGAAAAAGACCTGTAATATGATTTAATAATAGCAAAAGAAAGATAACTCTAAAATTAATTTCAGTCCAGCTGAGGAAAACATGATCATATCAAATATTCAAATTAATAGAATATATAATTGAATATATTTTTCTTTTCACAAAAAGTTTGAATTCTAAAAGGTTCAATACAATTAATCCAGATAAAAAAATACAAATAAAAATACATTCCTTCAATAAATTAATTATTCTTTTTCATGATTAGCAAAAATTAATCTCCAAGAATATAAGAACAAGTTATTCATATTAATAGATAAAATTTATAGAAGATTATTTTAAAAACTCATGAACACTTTGTAATTAATACTTCCCCCCCCCATATACAAATGTACGTTCAACGAAAATGTATAAATAAGATATAAAATTTAAATGATATTTCTACCTTGATTTAAAGTAAGAATTAACAGGTACATTCTATTTTAAAAAATCTAGGTTTGTATGGCATATATCAATGAATTTCATGAATCACAACTACATAGTCAGGTAAATAATTATCCAATCTTATTAACTTAGATATAACAATGAATGTAATCTTAATATGGCTATTGTAAGAGTTATACTTCTTTGTTCAATATCTGATTAATAAGAATATACTTCAGTACGAGACATACATATTGAAAAACAAATGGCAATTAAGTCGGCAAAATACTTCTACAATAAACTTCAATGGATGTATGAAGCCTGATTTCACAAAATTTAACAAACTGGTGCCGTGTTATCTGGTTTATAATTCATCAACTTCACCCAGACTCTTGAATTCCATGATCAGAAAATTTCTTCACATAGACTCTTGAATTCCATGATAAGAAAATTTAAAAAGATTCATATTTCTGTTTTTTGCTATCACATTAAAATTAGAGGCAATATCTGTCTCACAGTCTTCACCATAATTGCACAAAATTCTTCCATACATTCCAATATCGACATGTTTTTTTTATTCTCCACAAATCACACCTGATATTTGTTTTTGCAGTTTGAATCATCCATATATTCATCAAATATAAAAGAAATATAAGATTTAAAGTGAAACATTCTCATTCAACAGCAAATCCACATGTTTCTTCTACGGCACAAGTCAGTTTTGATAATAATTTCTCATAAGATTCATATGGAGGGATGTCTATTCGATTGAAACTGAAATAAAGAACAAAACATTTCAATGATCAAATGAAAATACAATCATTAATCACTAATTTATATATTTTTCCTTTTAAGCATACAAGTTTTAACATTTAAAATGAGCAAAAATTGATTAACTGCTAAAGTTGACTATTACATGTATGATGTATGGCAATAAATATAGGTTGTATATTAGATACATTTGTCTTATATCCAATACTATAATTTCTTGAGTGGGTCATCGTGGCTTTGATCATATGGTAGTTGGATTTACAACTAGCTATGCAATCAATGTGTATCACCACTGATGTGAGTTTGAATCTCAATCAGGGCCAGGTGTACAACATTATATGATAAAGTTTGTCAGTGACTTGCAACAGGTCAGTGGTTTTCTCCGGGTCCTCTGATTTCCTCCAATAAAACTGACCCCCACGATATAACTGAAATATTGTTGAAAGTGGCGTTAAACACCATCAATCATATATTTTCTTGTCTAAATTTAATCTAATAATTTCCCATCAAATTTACAATGCAAGACAATATAAATAACAAGTCCATCAATTTCTTTGAATCTTCCTATAGCAAAGTAATTTTTTAATAATTAAATGTTGATGTGAAGTCTCAATACTAAGCAAGTTTTTATTTCCAAGAAATTGATTTTCATTTGACAACTCAGAATTGTAGGGTTTTTTTTAATTGTTGCTGTAAGTATTTTTTGGAATGTACAGAAAAACCTGTCCAAACCAAACATGGAATACAATAATATCCTGTCCAAATTAAACAAAAAATCCTGTTGAAATCAAACATATAATTTTGTCACAATGTCTGATATCTATGCAAATTTCACCTGTATAATCCAAACACCTGCTTATTTTCCCTTCAAATCTACCTGTTACATCTACCAATAAATCTTGTATTAAACCCATGTAGTCATCATAATGTAACTGTACTGCTAATTACTTGAACACCTGGTTTGTTATAATTATTCAAATTTTAACCTCTGACCCCTTCAAATCAATTACAATGTATTTAGTAATACCACACAGGTTTTACAACAATAAATGAATTCTACCTACCACGTATGAGCTTTGGGCAAGTTATCTGTATTAGTATCTACTAAATGTATTGTAAATAATCTGGGACCAGCAGCACCTGTCGAGCCTGAAATAAATAACATTGTATATATATAGATTATTGCATGGCATTTTTCATATCATACACTATATCAGCCCGAGAGCCGATAGGCTCAAGGGATGATATATGAACGAGGGCTGATAAAGGATATGATATAAAAAATGACATGTTATGATATGTTTATCATATACTTCAACAGAGGAAATAACTGATTTGTTACCAAAATGTAAATTAAGTCATTTTGGCTAGAATTAAATACATGTATAGAGTTATAGAACAAAAAAAAATATTGTTTTAATATACAAATCCAATAAATGCACGTTTTTTAACCACTTTCTATATCATAGGAGAGAAATTGGTAGTTAATAATTTTCTGAGTAAATATTTTATAAAACAGTTGAATCCGCTGTGTCTGTAAACACAGTTTTCCGGAAATTCATGAAGTGAACTTACGGACATTGACGGAAAGGCATGTAATAAATTTTCGGAAGCAGTTAATAAACTTGCTTTATCAGCCTGCTTGGATCATTCTTGTGAAACTGGGTGAAATAAACATGACTCCTCTTATTATCCTAAGCAAAACTCAAAGTTTTATTACAGGGTAAAATTCTAGCTTCATCAACTACAAAAGTATATGATAAATACTATTACTATTAATACCACCATGTATAATGTTGATGTACTTTTATATCATTTCGGTACATATGTACTAATGTTATCTAAAAGTGGATTGGAATTAATACATTTAAATATATTTTATTGGTCTTGGAAAAGGTTTTCTTTCTCTTTATTTATTCCAAATACAAAAAATGTATTAAATCACAGAAATTTTAAAATTTCTTCGGTCATGATTTTCCCTCTCCTGATAAATCATCCATCTATACAGAAGTCAATAATATTATATTAAAAAGTCATGATGGGTGGCAAAGGATTATTATTGTTAAATCATATGGTACGTCTCATTATCGTTTTTCATTATTATTATTATTAACAATTCTAACATGACCTCACTCTTTCCCTTTGTAAAAAAAAAACAGAATTATTTCTTCATATTATCTCATTAGCACATGCGCCGATGAATATGACTGACGTTTCCATTGGCAGCATAAATTGTGACCTGAATAATGCCGATAGAGGGCGCAGTATTATTCGAGTTACATAAATTTTGTGAGACATTTTCTGCAAGCATATGTATAAATTACCGTCTTCCAATCAAAGTATACTACCGTATTTGTACTCTTAGACATATCAGAATCAAAATAAATCATGGAAGCCAGAATGTGTTTTGAGTTTTAACATGGATTGGCGGATAATAGTAAATGTTATTCCTCACTTCTGGCTCAGGATAAAATATTAATATCCACTAATCCATGTTAAAACTCCCAACACATTCTGGCTTCCATGATTTATTTCTTAAGTAAATACAAGAAAAATATGTTTATCATGGGAGAAATTACCATTTAAAATGTACGAGTAGTTGAGTTTACAAATGTTTTGATGAAATATTGTACGAGTAGTTGAGTTTACAAATGTTTTGATGAAATATTCAAAGTGAAAAAGAACGATAACTCCTTCAAAGACAGGTCGAGCAAATTTTTGTAGCGTTATGCAATTCGGCATATGGTAATAAGCAAGCATGCAAAGTTTTGACAAATTCCCATTTAAAATGTATGAGTTGTGCATACAAACTGTTGTGATGGATGGACAGGACGAAAACAGTATCATTTTCTCTTTGTTCATATTCAGGTTATATTTAAAAAAATGTTTTCCAGTGTACTGACCTTGTAAGGCTTTAAAGCCTTGCAGAGGTACTCTTGAGCTGCCTGTTACAAATTGTAATAATCTAGCCCTCATTTCATCAGAGAAACCATCAATAGCTTTCCAGAACCACCTTACGATGGATGTGTCAGGATTACAATGTTTTAATCTCGTATGTTGTTTCCAGTCATCTATATCTATTTTTCCCAAGCCACCAATCATTAGCTACAAAAAAAAAATCACACCAGTGTTAACAAAATATTTATCACAAAAAAATTCTCCTAAAAAAATCATATTTTCGTGTTTTTTCATCTTAAAAATATTTGTATGTGTTTAACAATTATGTTGTTATAACTGTAAATTGTTTTTGTCTTTTATAAATACAAAATGTACAAATTTATTTAACACTTCAATCAGTATTATGGTCTTTTATACAAACAGTTAACCTTGTTAATTTGATAATTGTGATGAGTCTAAATTCTAAATTTGATACCTCTAACTCTTTTTCATCGAAAGGTCTCAGCATGTGCTGTGGAATGATCTCGTTAAAACCTTTTTGTAGAGCTAAAAACTGTGCTTCAATCCCTCTCATAAACCTCCACTGGACATATAACCTAAAAAAGAAGAAAGGACTAAAAGCTGTGCTTCAATCCCTCTTATAAACATCCACTGGACATATAACCTGTATTAAAAGAAGAACGGACTAAAAACTGTGCTTCAATCCCTTTCATAAACATTCACTGGACATATAACCTGTAAAAAAAGAAAGTGCTAAAAACCGTGCTTCCATCCCTCTTATAAACCTTCACATGACATGTATCGGTATGTTAACCTATAATAGATAAAAGATGTGCCTCGATTCCTCTCATAAACCTACACTGGACATATAAGTAACTTATAAAAGAAGAAAGAACTCAAAGATTGTAGCGTCTATTGGCAGAAGAAAAGAGTACGACTTAGCTGGAGGCTAGGGGCCATTTCACACTCATTTTAATGTTTGAGTTATGCTCATAATTGAAGACACTACTGTGACTGTGAAATGTAGAACAGCAATAAAAGAGCAGTTCCTTTACTTTAATATGTGCTTAGGTGTAACATTGGAAGTCTCTTGTATTCATTTACATCCATGTCCTTTCTCATCAATAAATAAGGTACTTAGGTGTAACATTGGATAGTCTCTTGTATTCATTTACATCCATGTCTTTTCTCACCAATAAATAAGGTACTTAGGTGTAACATTGGATAGTCTCTTGTATTCATTTACATCCATGTCCTTTCTCACCAATAAATAAGGTACTTAGGTGTAACATTGGATAGTCTCTTGTATTCATTTACATCCATGTCCTTTCTCACCAATAAATAAGGTACTTAGGTGTAACATTGGAGTCTCTTGTATTCATTTACATCCAGGTCCTTTCTCACCAATAAATAAGGTACTTAGGTGTAACATTGGATAGTCTCTTGTATTCATTTACATCCAGGTCCTTTCTCACCAATAAATAAGGTACTTAGGTGAAACATTGGATAGTCTCTTGTATTCATTTACATCCAGGTCCTTTCTCACCAATAAATAAGGTACTTAGGTGTAACATTGGATAGTCTCTTGTATTCATTTAC
>MJUT01038087.1:355186-365297 GCA_002080005.1 Gigantidas platifrons
TGGATAGTCTCTTGTATTCATTTACATCCATGTCCTTTCTCACCAATAAATAAGGTGTTTAGGTGTAACATTGGATAGTCTCTTGTATTCATTTACATCCATGTCCTTTCTCACCAATAAATAAGCAAGTATGATCTTTCTTTCACAATATAGTAAGAACAGTTTTTCAACACTGACCTGACATATTCATTTTTATTTTCCTCCGTCACTTTAATATCATTCCCACCAGGCTTCAGTTCATACTGTGTCACCTGACCAAAGGAACTGTGTTCTACTGAGAATGTGTGGTCCAATACTGCTTCTATATTATTTTGTCTGAAAATAAAATCATTATATAATATTTAAATTATGGTTGAGGCCATTAACTCTCTTTTCTAAAACTAATATTATAAATATGACAACTTCTGTGTGACGAAGATTAAATATATTATGTATAATGTTCAAGATTCTTTTACAACAACGCTGCTCGCTCAACTTGATGTGAGGGTTGGCATTTTATTTTCCTCGCATGTGGAAAACACTTGCATGGCTGCATCATTTCGCTAGGATTTTGGTCTGAAAAACTAGTTTAACCCAGCCCCTTTTTATGGAAGTGCTTGTACCAAGCCAGGGAAGTGAGTGGTCATGTCTATATGTGTTAGGAGTATTGTACCAAGCCAGGGAAGTGAGTGGTCATGTCTATATGTGTTAGGAGTATTGTACCAAGCCAGGGAAGTGAGTGGTCATGTCTATATGTGTTAGGAGTATCAATTTTGCCTCTGTTCCTACAAATTTTAATTGTATTATGGAACGGGTCTGACTGTGGTATTTTTTTTTTAGTGTTTTCGTCTTATTTCATATAATCAGAAAGGATGGTCCTATATGGATTATTTATCAATTTGACTGAAATGAGGCAAATATTTTTCATGTATGGTACTAAAATTTTCAAAATACGAAATATTTTACAATTACATGTGTTTTTTTCTTCCTCAAATAGAAATTCTGATGTTTTTTGTAAACAAAACTTTTTTATTATATAGATAGGTGTGAATTATGGAGATTTATCCGTGAAATATATTCCGATATTTCACATGTGAAATATCAGTTTTTTCCCACCAGAACTACTTTTAGACAACTATATAAGTGTAGTGGTTACGTCCCTTGTTGTGTTATGGTGAATACACACATGATTGTAAACTTTAAAAATGAAAATAAAGTTGTAGTACTTTTATAAATTATTTTAATTGAATCATTTTATTTATACATTAAAATCAAACACTTGCTTATTCTAAATCGAATCATTTCACTAGCATAACACAACAGATTTAAATATAAACAAACAACGGCAATGTTAAAAGTGCATTATAGATTGTCAGTTTCCTAATTCCTTTCACCACCACTTTTCAATGAGAAATCATCTGCTTTTGAACAATCTTAAAATTAAAAAAATGTCTGATCATTTTGATGCATATACGGCAGCTGTAGTCTCCCAATGTTTAGAAGAAATAGATTTTGACTTGGAAAATGTGGAAATGCCAGAATTTAATATTCTAGATGTCCAAACAAATGTTCCAAATTCCAATGGCAATACAAATGAAAATGCATATCAAACTAAAGCCCAGCCGGGTAGATTTCAGAACGTTTCATTTGAGGACATTGATTCATTCCTTAGTTCGAATTCTGTTACACATGATATACACACGACTCGGGCAATAATAACACATCGTGCCTGGTTCCACAAATAAATCGGACTGACATGAGTCACAATTGCAATGAATTTTTCTACAACAAATTTACAAATCCGCCCATATTCAAATAAAATTCAGAAATTTTGTTCATCGAAGCGACAACATTTGACTTGTTTGAATGTGCGGCCATATTGATTACACGCTATCATTGCTCGTAGATTCATACGCGTGGAATGAAATATACAAATTAAATAAAATAATATAAAAGAAATTTTGGAAGTCTATATAATAAACAGTATAACTAATCGTAGATTTTGAACATAAAAATAAGACCACTCATGACCGAATACGCATTAAGGATTAAACTTGTGGACGGAACAAGTTCCGCCCACTCGTTTAATCCTTATGCGTACTTCGGTCGCTCATGGTCTTATTTTGATTTTCAAAATCTACGATTAGTTATACTATATATAACACATACTTTCAATATTTGTATTAGATAACACTATTATACTTACAACAACCAGACTAGACTTCTATGAAGCTCGGGATCTACATCTTCTAAATCAGCTAACTGGACAGTTTTAGCCAGGAGATGTTTATAGAAAGGCAGGGTAAACCCTCCGTCTAGGTAATGACCGTGAAATATGGCCAAGCCAATAATTCTACCAACAAAATGAAAGTATGACAAGTGTTCCTGAAATAAGAGAAATACAAGTGAGTAAAGTTGTCAATGGACACCAGACCAGCTTTATCTTGTTTGATTTTGAAATATTGGTATATATTTATATAATAACCACTATAGAAAAGATTTACTTTTTTTCCAAGTCTTGGAGGCAATATTTGAAAGAGCACAATTTTACAAATTAGGGAATCTTTAAAAGGTAACATTATTCAAAAGCTATCCCATTTATGTCCTTTGGTTTATTGCTCCCAAACACTTTTAAATTACAGTCAAACTTGATTTAAGCATCCACTTTCAATATGTTGATATTGAGTGTACCTAATGAAGGTTATTCTAGAAACATGTCGTGCACACTAAATTTGATATCTACATTTTTATTTCATTGAGATATGTCAAGCCAAAAACATAATATATGTACAAGAATGGCGGTAGTTACCAATTACATACAATATCTTGGTACTTCAATAGTGATCTTACCAGAAGGCACAAAGAACTGTTTTGAATTGTTTTTTTTGTGCAAATGAAAATTATTTGAGAAATTCACAATGCAGAGCAATGATTATTCTGCTTTAAGATTCTTGAAAACAGCAATAGTTCTGTTACCATCTTATTTATACAAATTTTATTTCAAGACTTTATTAAAACAATTAACTAAAGGATTTGCTACAAGATGGATTATTGTATATCTTTATTTCTGGTAATCTTTGTTAATACAATGGTATACCAATAACAAATTTAACTACAACAATACATAATAACAGTTATTCAATACTTACTGGATTCACTCCTGAATCAGGGTTTATTTGTAATGTATAGATATCATCTCTGGCATATTGGAAAAGACCGTAGTATGGATTCAGCATTTCATGTGAAAGAAGGTACAGCCATTCTCTGAAAACAATAAGAAAGTAAAATGTATCAATAATACCACAACATTTTATGGGTTATGGTTTATGGAGCCATCGGTCATCATCGAATTTACAACTACCTATGTAGTCAGTATCTATCATCACTAATGTTGTGAGTTCAAATCCCGCTCAGGCGATACAACATTATGTGATAGTTTGCCATTGACTTGCGACAGGTCGGTGGTTTTCCAGGTACTTAAGTCTCCTCCACCAATAAAACTGAAATATTGTAGAAAGTGGTGCTAAACACCATAAACCTACACCTGTTATTATCATGCTGTGTGTATAAGCTGAAGTGATTGTTTACAACAAAGGCTTATATTACATATAAAGATATATTATACAAGTAAGCACGATTATTTTTTTTTCATGGTAGCTTCAATGAAAACTATGGAAAGACACCCATTTTCTAAGGCCATAATCATTGGCCACTTTAGTAGCAATATTACACTAGTATACTAAATCATCCCCCCTTCATTTACCAGTATCTCACAAAGCCATGCCTTAACAGGCCTTTCAATAAGGGACAGTACCAGGTACTTTTACCCACTTTAAATGGTAATTGGTACCTCACAAGTTCAAAGGGTGTTGCATAAGATATTCATGAAAAATGTTCAAATTTTAAGAAATATATATATGTAATATATAAGTACATATTAAGAACATAAATAATTCTAACAATCGTTCCTTTTAAGATTCCTATCGTGTAATAAGATTAAGATGGTAATCATTATAAGGTGTAAAAATAAACAATTAATTAATTTTTGTGAGAACGTTTATGTCACACATTACATAATTATATATATATATAATTATTACCTGTCACGTTCTATGTCACATGTTATATATAATTATTACATGTCACTCAAACAGCAGTAAATCAAAACAATTAACATCATATGATATCTGTAGCCATACTTTACAGCTATGTTTGTATTTATGTCAAATACATGTCAACTACCATCCATATGTAACAAAATCTTCAAAAGTAACCCAATTAAATAGGCTCCGGAAAGACTGTAGTTGTTCAACATGGATGTAAATGCATCATTCGTTTGCCCGCATTACTATGTAGCAGTAAAGTGGATTGGGTCAATAGATGCACTTTTGGAAGGGGACCACCCAAGGATTTTTTTTTAATTCAAATTACGTTTCACTTTATCTTGTGTTTCTGAATGACAAAATTGTCCAAGATTCCAATCTGAAGGATTGTTGGCCATCTTGAATGAAGGCAAAGGTCATTGGACACAATTTTGGAAGAGAATCACCCAAGGAGTATCACAATAGATGATAGATCAAGGAATGGCACAAGTTTTTTTGTAAGGCTAAAAAATGAATATGGGACAAAGATGCACAAGATGAGTTGCTATTATTTTCTTGTAGACCAACTGTCATGTTTGGAAAGGAAATTGTCAACCCAAACGTAACTTGTATGTTGTCCATTTTAAAGAGACTTTTATATTTCTGATGCAATAATCAGAACTTGAGATAACATACAAAAACAAATAAAAATATCATTATATGCATAATTAAGGGGCATAACTCTGGAAATAAATTAGTTTGATAAAATTCAAACTTGACCTATATGCTCTCCATTAGAATGTAATTATGAAAATTTGGTAAAATAAGTTTTGAGAAACTTCAGTCAGTAAGATAATGCATGGAAATCAAGAAATCCATAATTTTACACATACATAAGGGCAGTCTTTGTGCTAACCCACTTGCCTGAAGCAAGTAAAACTGGATTCAGACAAGTAAAACTCATGAAAGAATTTGTTTGAATAAATAGATTTTTTTTTCTAAATTTGGCTTTCGGGCAAGTAGGTGAAAAAAATTAAGGCAAAGACTGCTGAAGGGGCATAATGATGGAACCATAAATTCTAGATCTACACATAAAATATCATGTTTTAATGGAATTCGTACCTACTGATGAAAAGATATAAAATCTCTTTTTCAATACCTAGTATCTCAAGCAAAATAGAAACACCTATTTCGCACTATGTTCTTATAATCAAAATGTAAATGTTAACATTTAAAGATGAAGGTGAATAATATAACACATACCTGGCTACACCTCCATAATCTAAACCTTCTTCTCCTTTGAATTTTACCATTAATCTTTTTCGTAAGTCCTTGGCCCGTAATTTCATTACTTGCCGATAGGAATCCTGTAAAAGACAGAAAAATTGTTGTAGCTTAATCTATGTTAACTTTTTGCCTGCATGCTGTGTAAGAAATAATCATAAGAAATTTTTGGTCCTCTGTCTGTTGTCACAAGTTGATAGATATATTCTTGGTCAGAAAAGGAACATTCCTACTGTTCTGTATAATAGATCTGGTGGGCCAGATGTACAGTAGGTACTGTTGGTGCGGTACAGTACAGGGCCCAGAGGTAGGGGGTAGGTATTGTAGGCCACAACATAACGACCAGATATAAGGGGTAGGTTTGGTTTGGTTTATTATAAACATACAGAAAACAATACAGTACAATCTGTCTAAACCTAACCCTGAATGAAACAGAATCCTGTACAAACCTACAGAAAACAATACAGTACAATCTGTCTAAACCTAACCCTGAATGAAACAGAATCCTGTATAAACCTACAGAAAACAATACAGTACAATCTGTCTAAACCTAACCCTGAATAAAACAGAATCCTGTATAAACCTACAGAAAACAATACAGTACAATCTGTCTAAACCTACAGAAAACAATACAATACAATCTGTCTAAACCTAACCCTGAATGAAACAGAATCCTGTATAAACCTACAGAAAACAATACAATACAATCTGTCTAAACCTAACCCTGAATGAAACAGAATCCTGTATAAACCTACAGAAAACAATACAATACAATCTGTCTAAACCTAACCCTGAATGAAACAGAATCCTGTATAAACCTACAGAAAACAATACAATACAATCTGTCTAAACCTAACCCTGAATGAAACAGAATCCTGTATAAACCTACAGAAAACAATACAGTACAATCTGTCTAAACCTAACCCTGAATGAAACAGAATCCTGTATAAACATACAGAAAACAATACAGTACAATCTGTCTAAACCTAACCCTGAATGAAACAGAATCCTGTAATTACTGAACTTTAAATAAAGCCCCACTGTAGGAAATTTTTGCTAATTCAACCTGTTAAAACCAAACACCTGTCTATTCCTAACATAACCTGTATAAACCAAACAACTGTATATTCCTAACATAAAAGTTGGTTCCAAGGAGGTTTGGTATAAACAGGTTTCATTGTACTATGTGAAATTTATTTGAAATAATATAAGTTGTCTGTAATCAGTGAAATCTGTGGTGAGAGAAGATCCATTCTGACAGCTAAAAAGGGGCAATTTGGGGGGGGAGGGAGGAGAGGGGCATTTCTTTCTTAAAAAGGTATGATTTACATGAATGTAGATATTGAATACTTGTGACATTTTAAAAGATTGGTCATAAAAGATCATAATTTCCCATAAGATAGGTCTTTCAAGACATGCTGCAATGTATTCAAATCATAAATAGACGTTGAGCTTTCTAATTGATAAATTTTGTCCTGGATCACTTATTTACACAAGTTTCCAATGGTAAATGTAATCTGAATTTCTTCATCTTCAAAATGTTACAAAATGGACAAAAGTATGAATTGAACCAATATAGATACAAGAAGTGCATATATTTTGTTTGGCATTACAACAAAAGTCTCATAGACATATGCATAAAAAACATTGTCATTTTAGACCTAAAAAAATATTAGTGCAAAAAAGTGCACACTTGTGAATGATAGCATAGTACTATTACAGACAATATGTTAGGACTGAAACAATGCCAGGATAATGTCATTATGTAGTGAAGAAGTATGAACATGATCTATCACATACAAGTACATTAAGGTTTTTCTTCTAATTGTTCTCTCATTTTTTAAGTCCTAAAACATTTAAGTATAAAATTTAGACATGAAATCACAATCTGTAGCATTAATACTACAAGTTTCAGTTATAGTTATAAGTTCATCAGGCTAGGGACGGACAGTCTCACTCAGTAATAAGTATCACCAAAATAGGGGCAGCCTTGCCAAATACTGTGTATCAATAGGTTAAGGACAGGTACCCTCAATAATGTGTATCATTAGGCTAGTGACAGTCTCTCAAGAGTATCAGGGGTTAAATTTTTTTCCAAAAGTGCACTGGTCCAGGACCAGTGAGCACCAGAAATCTACTGGTCTTGAAAAAATGTCTACTGGTCCTTAACATTGGAATGGAGGAAATAACATTTGTTGGACACAAAATTAACTTACCTCCACCCCCTCCCGGTAATAATAACTGAGTGACATAATTATATTATTTAAAATGACTATTTTAGGTTGGCAACTTAATACCTGATCAGATGCTGCTTTTTATTTTGTCTTGGGCTATCAAATAGTTAATTTTCGCATATTGGTTGTACCTTTTAATAAAGCACTAATTTTTTGGGGGTTTTTTTTGTTGCAAATTCTGGATAATATAAAGTATTTCCCCCACATATTTACTTCATAATTCTCATTTATAGCATGATCGCCAGTAATCTCGTTGAGATTAGACTTCCAAAGATACAGAGCAGAAAATGTCTTCGAAAGTCTAATCTCTGGAGATACAGCAGAAAATGTCTTCGGAAGTTTAATTCCAACAAGATTAGATCGCCGGAGTTATCACCTTATCAGCCTACCACTTGCCTCAACCCAAGGAATTTTTTCCTTCCATGATGTTTGAAATATTCTCTTCTGTTTTAGCCTATCGTATCCTTGACCTTTTGTTGGTTGTGGTGATTTTTCATTATGTAATTTATTATTGTCAGTATCAAGAGCCGCTCTGTTAACATTAAAATACAAACTGGTCACTGACTCAGACCGTTTTTATGTTTGAACTGCTTCACTAATACGCTTGAGTATTATCGAAAGATTTACTGCTTCCGTAAAGCGCAAAACTGATCTTAAGCTATTCTGTTACTACCATCCTGGGTGTGTGTGCTCCGTTAATTAACGGAGGTTTATACAGAACAAAACACACTTCGTTTAGCACTAAAACGATCTTGTATACTAATCCAATGTGAACAATATTAAAGGGGCAATCAGTGTTGGATTAAAAATATGCAGTAACATCTGTCACTTGGACTTTTAACCACATATTTAATTAAGTCCAACTGGTCCATCGGTCTTTACAGGATTAGAAAATGATGGTCCGAACCCTAAAATCGCCAGTCCCGGACCTCGGACAAGTGGATTTTTTAACCCCTGTATATCATTTGACGTTTTGTAATTTAATGGGTTCCTTTTATATACCAGTATATGTACAAATTCAAGTACAAAGTTATTTGTTACTATATATAGATGAATAAATATTTTGAATTGAAAATCTAGTCTGAAGCATGCCTCACACAGCACGCACATGGACACAGAGGATGAAGTGCAAAAAGTGATTTGCAACTTGCACATTGGCTCTTTTAAACTTCAGAACACAGAAATGACAATGTGAGAAAATGATGGAAATCTATAGCTAAGTCCTGGCTTTGGTAGAAATTTGTCCACTAATTGAGGACAGACATGGTGATCCAAGTAAAACTACTTAATGATTTGTAGGAATACATAAATATAACTCTTTTATTGACCAGTTTTGATTTACACATATTAATAATAAAATGTTTGTTAGCATAACAATTCTGTGTTAATCATATTCTTATATTACCATTAACTATATGTAATCATTAATTAGTAAAACACTCACAAGATACATTTGTATGGATGTGATTAGAGAATGTTTGTTTTATTAAACAAGCATTAATTAACGAAAATATTTTTATTACTGTAACTGCTTCACAGCCATGTAAACATCAATTCTGTGTCACTTGTTCATATGTACGTGTATTTACAATTTCTACAGATTTATAATTGCTAAAACTAAAAATATGTAGTTTTACAGCATTTTATGAGCAATTCAGTAAGAAAGATTTCTGAGAAGTTTCACAAGTGCACCTTAACGAGACATCCATTATTGTACAGTGTACTTGTTTGTATATAGTATGCATTGATGCATTAAAAAAAGAGATTTATTCGAAAAAATAACAATTGGTGATGCCAGTGCCTTTACTTCTATGTAAAAGCAACATATATGTCTCGTCCTCTATGAATTTGTCACTGGCGAGATGAAAAGTATTTACTGGTATATTAATGGAGAATGTGCTGTCCATCAGCATTTTTTTAAGTATGATGTATTCGTCAATATCAAATTATTTATTGTCACTACATATAATAGACAGACATAAGAATTTACGAGTTTTTAATTGTTAGTTTATTACTCCTTCCTTTACAAGAAGAATCAAATAAATATCCTAAAAATTATTGTATCTTTTCCCTCTTTCTTAATATTTATATTCAAGGTATTATGTAATTATGACAAGCAGATTACATAATATACTGATAAACAATGTGATATGACAATTAAAAGAACATGGCAATAAGTGTTGTTCTATTAAAACACAATCTACAGTATTAGTATTGTCTAATAATACATATCTACTGCATGTCTCTTATACTTTATTACATGCTTTTAAACATGTTTATCTTAATGGCTAAAGTATTTAACAATGTCTGTGTCATCAATAAAATATAGTTATACTTCTGTGCAAGATTCTGATTCTTACATATTTTCATGTCAAATGTTGTTAGTCAGACCTTATCCTATATATTAAGAGGGGGGATATAATAGGTACACCAACAGTCTCAATTTTGGAGGGAGGCAACATACACCAAAAGTCTCAATTTGGGGGAGGGGGGGGGCAATATACACCAACAGTCTCAATTTTGGAGGGAGGC
>MJUT01038087.1:365476-386563 GCA_002080005.1 Gigantidas platifrons
ATACACCAAGTCTCAATTTTGGAGGGAGGCAACATACACCAACAGTCCCAATTTGGGGGTGTGGGCAATATACACCAACAGTCTCAATTATGGAGGGAGGCAATATACACCAAGAGTCTCAATTAGGGGGGGGGGATATACACCAAAAGTCTCAATTTTGGGGAGAGGCAATATACACCAAAAGTCTCAATTTTGAGGGATGCAATTACATCAAAAGTCTCAAATTTGAGGTAAGTATATTTTTTGATGTACTTGGAATTGAAAAAAGAGAATCTGTACACTAAATTGTCTTGATATTTTTTCTATAAAACACTTTGCATAAGAGTGTTCATCAAGCTAATTAGTGATGTCATAATTAATCATGATTGAATGGTAGGTAATAAAACAATTACAGGTTATGGCCAGACATTTGTAAATCTTTTATTTCTAAATCAATTTCCAGGTTGTATATTAGTGTTCAATAACATTTTAAAGATTCAAATTTTTATGGCAATTTACATTTGAAAAATTTTGAAATATTAATTTTATATAAAGATTTGAAAAAAATCATGCATGCTTGTACAAAAAAGAGACTGCTTTAATAAATAATATATAAAATTTTACAACAGGGCTCGAAATTAACGCTAGCAAGCAGGCAAATTGCTAGTGATTAAAGCTAGAACTAGCAGAATTTTGCTAGTTGTAAAAAAATTATGTGTTCAGAATCATATCTGAACTATGACAAACGTGTAAATTTGTTTTCTCGTAAGATCGGTAAAGATCGCATTGACTTCATAAAAAAGGACGGTATAGTTACGTATTTGTCCGAGAAATGCGAATATTTACGTCTCTGTCCGAGAAATACGAACAACCATACTGGTTCCCGGTTTTTAAAATAACATCTGGTTGTAATTTTCACAGTTCAAGTTACCAGTCGAAATGTCAAAAAGAAGAAAAGTTTCTGATCACTATCGTGACGTTACAAAAATTACGAAATTCTTTCGCCAAGTTTCAGGTAGATTTATAATTGTGATTAGTGTTTACAGTGATTAAGAGGAAATAATCGTGAAAATAATTGTGTGACAGCTGTTACACTATCGTATGAACGCAGCCAATGCGTGTCTGCTTGCAAGAATGGCAAGATTACGATTGTCGTTTATCCAACTTTGGCCTAGCTAGAGTAAATCAATTATCGTGTTTTTAACAGAAGTGATCTTCTAATTTTATTCAAATAATTATTATTGCTCTGTTTCCAGCTTGAATACCTCTAACTCATCTCTTTTATACAATTTTCACACGAAAAAAAGCAACAACAACAATATTAACAGACAGGCATATTTCCTTTACTGGCTTTACAATAATTATTCGGTCACATTACATAATGAAAGATAAAACAGACAAGCCAGTCATTAGTTATTATCTTGGTAATAATTATATAATTATTTGAGATGAAAAAAGTTCAGTACAATAATACATGCACAGTTATGCAGCATACCCACAGCTTTTTTTCATTTGAGGGTACATGTACCGCAACTCCACCAATTTGGGGGTACATGTAATTTTTTGAGGGTACAGTGTGTGGCTCTTTATATTACTGTCCAATAAAACATTGTTTAAAACACTGTATGTTTTCATATGATATGGCCATTCCCCAGGAAATATTAATGCTTGTTTGTTTATATCAGGTACATGTTTCTTTTAAGAAATAAATCATGGAAGCCAGAATGTCCGGGAGCGACTTACAAATGTACTTAATGGTCAAGGACGCTTTTCACAATGTGATATAGTCAGAGACATTTAATAAAACCTTAGAGTCTTATTGTTACATATTTCAATGAAAATAACATACATTTTTTTTGTTAAATTTGGTTGCTAGTCAGGTCAGTCTGTTTGCTAGTAGAATTTTATTTAACTAGCAAAGTTTTGCTTGTGGTGAAAAAAGTTAATTTCTAGCCCTGTACAAATTTAACAAAAATATTTTAATATTGTTCAGTTTATAAAGAATTATTCTTTTTATTTTGTGATATATACATATAGAAATTGTAGCAAGTTAAAGTTGAGAGATCAATAGAAATATAGAAATTGCTTAAAAAAGTAAAATTTTACTCCCCATAAGAGATCCATTGGAAAATTGATATTTTTGTCAACCAAAACATGTAAGATCATGTGACACTATGGCACCAGAGCAGTGGGGGGAGGGGGGGAGCCTTTTCTATGTTTGAATAGAATTTGTAATAATTCTATTATAGTAAATAGTTAGTTGTGAGCTACTTAAAAAGAATAGAGAAAAGCTAACATTCCTATTCAACGGTCATTTAATACCATTAACTGTCTTAGTTAAATATATTATATATAACATATGTACTTATGTGTTTCTAACAATAACATATGCTTCAATGATTTCAAAAATATAAAGTAACTAGAATGTAATTGTATAATAATTGTCTCTTTCCCCAAAGATGACAATAGGTATACAGCCCTTTCAATAAGGGTCGGTACCAGGTACATTTACCAACTTAAATTGGTAACTCCTAATTTCAAAGAGTGTTGTATTGAATAAGATATTCAAGAAAAATGTTAAAATTTTAAGAAAAAGTACTGCATCCAAAAAGTGAAGTACAGGTACAACTGAAAAATATTGAAAGCCCTTGGTATATAATAATCAATTTTGAAAGCATTATGTATTTATACATTAATGCTTCATAATGGAGAAAACACATGTTAATTCACACATCACAGCCATATCTCAGTAATTGGAAGTGTCTGACTATCAGACAACATGTAAACAAGACAGGCTACATGTATCAATGTTATCATAATCATTTGATAATAAGGTGAGAACAGAACAACATTTTCTATCACTTAATGGCAGAACAATAATTATGTTAATTAAGCTTTCTACAATTCTACAATGTCATAGGGTCACATGACCTGATAATTACTCGTTTCTATGATTTTTTTTATTTTATTGTAGAACTCTTCTGACAGTGTACATGGTATTCTTTGTTTTCCATCTTATTACACAAGGGGAAAATTGGTACATACAAGTAAACTTTACATTTTCTTAAGACTTTTTTTTTTACATGTTTTAGATGTGTAATTCTAATGGTATGGGTTGCCAGGTAAACTGAATTTGCGACAGTAAAACCAATGATTTACATTGGCAACACTTCCAATACAATACATTTATTCCCCAAGTGGAAATTATAATAATATTTAAATAGATTTTTTTCAAGGACATAATTGTGGCATCTTGGAACTAGAGGCTCTGGAGAGCCTGTCATCACTCACCTGGTAATAATTGGCAGGGTAAATCCTTAGGAACGTGAAGTCTAACAAAGATTCATATTTTCTTGCGACTTAAGACACAATTTGCTTACTATTGAATGTGTGCTCCATAAATTCTGAAAACCTAAAGTCAAAATTAAAATCTCCCATGGTAAGTATATTAGACTGCTTAAGTTTTAATTCTTGAAGAAGGTTATCAACAAGCATATTTTTCAAGTCTTTCTGTTTGCAGATAGGAGCAGCATAGAACAAATCAAGTCAACTGGCTTGGTACTTTCTGAGAAGAACAACTCAGTACAAATTCCCATTGGGTCTTGTAGGCTTCTATGTTAAACTTTGTTCGTCTATGGCGGCCATCTTGAATTTCCAATCAGAACCAAATTTACAATTTAGGTAGAGGACCATCCGTAGATCATTCACACCAGAAAACAAATTCAATTGAATCAGTAGTTTCTGACCAGAAGATTTTTAAAGATTGACGAATCAGAAAACATTATCTACCCCTGGCAGCCATGTTTAATTACCGATCAGCACCAAAATTACAATTCTGGTAAAGGACCTACCGGTATGTTAAACTTCATCCGTCAATGGAGGTCACCTTGAATTTCCAATCTGCACCAAAATAATAGATCAGGTGTAGAACCATCCAAGTAACATTCATATAATGCAAAATATTCAATTTAATGAAATTCCCATACAGTCCAATGATCCGCTGATGGCGGCCATCTTGGATGGAGGTCTGGGTTACTGGATATAATGTTGAAAGTTGACCATTTAAGTACCATTCATGCCATGTTTGCTTTAAATTGGCTAACTGGTTTCAGAGGAAAAAAAATTTAAACATTTTTCCCATAGGGTCCTATGTTAAAACTATGTTCGCTGACGGTGGCCATCTTGGATGGAGGTCGGGGTCACAGGACATAATTTTAAAAGTTTACCACCTAAGGACCATTCATGCCATGTTTGATTTAAATTGGCTTACTGGTTTCAGAGGAAAAAAAAATTAAACATTTTTCCCATAGGGTCCTATGTTAAAACTATGTTTGCTGATGGCGGCCAACTTGGATGGAGGACATTATTTTGAAAGTTGACCACCTAAGGAACATTCATGCCATGTTTGCTTTAAATTGACTTACTGGTTTCAGAGAAAAAAAAATTTAAATTTTGTTTCCATAGGGTCCTATGTTAAAACTATGTTCGCTGATGGCGGCCATCTTGGATGGAGGTCGGGGTCACATGACATTATTTTGAAAGTTGACCACCTAAGGACCATTCATGCCACGTTTGCTTTAAATTGACTTACTGGTTTCAGAGGAAACAATTTTTAAAAATTGTTTCCATAGGGTCCTATGTTAAAACTAAGTTCGCTGATGGTGGCCATCTTGGATGGAGGTCGGGGTCACATGACATTATTTTGAAAGTTGACCACCTAAGGACCATTCATGTCATGTTTGCTTTAAATTGACTTACTGCTTTCAGAGAAATTTTTTTTAAACATTTTTCCCATAGGGTTCTATGTTAAAACTAAGTCGAGTCATGGTGGCCATCTTGGATATGCGATCGGCACAAAAATAACAAATTTAGTAGAGGACCATCCAGTCATCATTTCTATAAAGTTCCAATTCCATCGGCTGAGTAGTTTCTGACAAGAAGATTTTCAAAGTTTCAACCAATCAGAACACATTATTGGCCCTGGCGGCCATGTTGGATTTCCGATCTGCACCAAAATAACAAATTTAGTAGAGGACCTCCCAATGAACATTTCTGCCAAATTTGGTCCAAATCAGTTCAGTGGTTTCAAAGAAGAAGAAGAAAGTATGAAAAGTTTACAGACGCGGACGACGACGACGACGGACGCAAAGTGATGACAAAAGCTAATAATAATTACGATATATATAACACTTCCTGTAAAGTCAGACAATTGATTTATCTATTCATGATAAAAGTTCTATTTCTTTTTGTACTGTTCTTACCTCAAATATTTCATCTCTAGAAACTTCCATTCTACAATGTCCTCCCTGAGGTTGCAAGTTTTGTAACTCTTGTCGTAAAATTTTCATTTTTTGGACTAGGTCCCGTTTATATTTAGGCACCGGTGATTCATTTTCTTTGTCTTTCAACCTATTTGAACTACTGAAATCAAAATTGAAGAATCAGTATTCCATACAAGATGTACTTCATTCCTTGCATTAGCATAAAAAATATAAGAACAGCTTTATTTTATCTTGCTCTTTTTAAAAAATTTTCCAAATACATTCATGTATTATTAAACCTTTTTTTGTACATTTCAACATTGCTCAGGACAATATGAACTGGTTAAGAATACATTGGAAATTGTGAATGTATCTGCTTATCGTCAAAGTTCAACAAAGATTTGTAAATTTGATGGTAGTGCTGTGGATATCAACCATTTGTAAACTTGTGGAATTCCTGACTCCATCTGAGGTCGTGCACTCGAGTTAATATGAACTCAATTTGTGCAATTTTTACAAAATTGTAAATATTTATTTTAAACTATGAAGATTATCCTGCCGATACTGATTAAAATATCAATGTACAGTCAAACTTGCCCATGCAACCACCTCTATTAAGCAGTCACCTGTATTAAGAGGTCATCTTTTTCTTGTCCTGTAATAGAACATTTCATATGAATTAAACTTCTTTTAATAAGTCACCCAAAGGTGGCCTATTAATACAGGTTTTATTGTATGTGCTTTTTCAGTTGTTAAGGTTTCCTTTGCATATATTTTGACAAGTTGGAAACCATACATGATATACAACACATATCTGTCATAATGGGTACACTTACGGTGGTCCTCTATGCTGTAGTAACCGAATGTTGGCAGACAACCTTGGATCTGTAAACTGTGTGGTCCGACTATTGTGGTCTACGAAATAAACTCTTCCATTACCTGTATGTCGCACTTCCCAACCGGTTGGCAATATGCCAAGATCTTCTTCTCGAATCTCATCATTTGACAAATCTCTATAAAACATAAATATATTTAAATATCAAAATAGCAAGAGAAATCCATGATCTTTAAAAAAAATAAAAATGGAAGAATATGTGCATACGACACGGATGTCTTCGCTTGCAGCTAAAGCAAACAACATTTTTTGGCTAACCAAAGGGCATAATTCCAAAACAGAAAAAAGTGGAAAAGTCAGAAATCAAACAATGGTCCCTGGTTGTTGTGCATAAATTTCAAAGGATTTGCTTAAGTGGAAACCAAATGAGGGAGGTGGGTAAAAATTAAAGCCCCCTACGACTAGCGAGAGGGGCATTAAAAAAAAACAATATACTTTCTTGCAAATGTCATTCATTGAATGTTAAAAGTACACTTCTACGTAAAACTGTCCCTATCATGTTAATACATGTCTACTATCTTGCCAACGGTTACCGTCTCTTTTATTTTTTGCTTTTTTTTCCGTACTGGTAGCATTCATGCCATTGCCAAATGACATCTCATCCAAACTTCACACAATATTTATATACAATATACATTCAAGCTAAATAGCATTAATCAATGAGGAAGACAGGAGTAAGTGCTATTACCAGACATCTGTCTCTATTATTATAGTACATTTACAGTATGTATCAACTCTAAATAGACATTTCAGTGAATGGCAGAACTTTGTGTGACAATTTACACATAAATCTAATGGACATCCTTCATCTTTGCCATTAAATATTTTAAAAAATCATGAAAGTATCAACTCCATAATTTTATGGGAATGGAGGATGAGAACATCAAACCTGCATATTATATTTTGTGTATAATTGTCAGTATGTCTCAAAATACTCTGATATTCTTAAAAGATATATTGTACAGATGGTAAAATTTGTGGGAATTAAAATTCGCTAGCATGAAGGTCAAAAGTATTTGCTAGTTTATAGTTTCGTGATTGTATCCACGTCAAAAATTCAACATTTAAAATAAGGGTATTTCCGTTGGTTTTTATTTTCACAAATTTATTGTATTCACGAAGACAGCGAAGATAACCACTTATATCGTAACTTGAAGTCTATTACTTGACACATGCAAGCTGTATTGACAGATGTAAAAAAAAAAGAGTAAAACAAAGAAAAAGCGCAGTGTTGTTACAATGTCTACTAACCTTGGCACTCTAGGATCATGCCATGTACTGACACCTGTCCGTGTGTGTAAGAAGTACACCTGACCTTGTTGGGTAGTTCGTTGTTCTGAAAATAAAGGAAAAAGTGCTGTGTATTTTATGACTTAAGAGCTGATAAGTTATTAGTCTTTAATGATTATCATATGGTAGTCAGAGTCAGTTTTATTGGTGGAGAAAACCAGAATATCTAGGAAAAACAGAAGAGCTTCCAAGAGACACCGACAAATTTCTCACACAAGATTGTGTTGAGACAATTTGCTACAGACAGCACTCAATGTCACTAACTCTAAGACCTGATAGGTACTGATTGAATGGGTAAATATAACTACATGTATGCTATACTCTTAAGATAACAGGGTCTCATTGGAAATACAAAATGCTTTAATTATCAAAAGTTGAGCATGATAATTTTATCTTATCATTTTAACTTTTCAAATGTAAAATGCCAAACATATATCGATTCCTTTGGGTAATTTATTATAAACAAATCTATAATACTTCTCCTTTGAGGAACAAATATGCTATACTCATTATTCCATCAGTAATAAATATTGCACAAAAATTTCCTGTTATTATGTAATATTTATTATGGCGTAAAATTCACATCACATTACAAAATAAATCTGTCAATAGTCTTTTAATATGACATATACAAACCAATATTACATAAGAAGAGGAATTAATTGACAATTTACCAATTCTCTCTTGACTGATAAATAGAATAAACAATTGTTATGTAACAGGGTACTCCAGATGAGATGATGTTGTAGTATAGTGTAGGAAAATGACAATAACATACATAAATTTTTTTTCCCATTATTATGTAATATTTATTATGGCGTAAAATTCACATCACATTACAAAATAAATCTGTCAATAGTCTTTTAATATGACATATACAAACCAATATTAAGTAAGAAGAGGAATTAATTGACAATTTACCAATTCTCTCTTGATTGATAATTAGAATAAACAATTGTTATGTAACAGGGTACTCCAGATGAGATGATGTTGTAGTATAGTGTAGGAAAACCACAATAACATACACATCTTATATTTTCAACTAAAATATTATTGCTACAAATTTTCTGGTGTCTTTCAACCAATGCCAACATTTTGCAATATCATATTCAAGTAATGCCAACAAACTTATTACAATAGTTGTTTATATAACAATTAATCATAATTACATGTGAGCTAATATAATACATGTTGTTTCGAACATAGATTGTTTTTATCAAACAGATGAACATATCGGGAAAATAATTGTTATTTTGTATTTGTTTTTATCATCAAGGAAAAATGATGTTACGCTTCATTTTATATCAGGGGAATATATTGTACCGGTACTAGTTTTTTTGTTTTTTTTTAGCAAAGATCTAAATAGCACAAAAATATCTATCAGCTATTGTTTCAAAAAGAAAAATAAAGAAATCAACCAAATATTGCCATATCTAATATCAATCATTCAACATAACCCAGCAACAATTCATATTCTGACCTACAGGCAATATTTGACCATGTCATAGTTAGAATATCAGAAATCCCCCCCCCCCCTCAACACTCTCCCTACTTTTTTAAGCCAATCTTACCATATCCATCAGGTAGTGCCACAGCATTATGTAGCTGTGACCTATTGAGGTAATTTCTGTGTCTTGTGGACCTTCGTCGTGGCAGCGGTGGTTCTTCATTATTATTACTAGTATTGTTATTATTATTATTAGAAGATCTGTTAGAACTTGATTGGCTAGGCTGTGTTGTATTTACTGTTATACTGTTTCTAATAGTAATGCATTCAGAGGCCGGTCTGAAATAATAAATAAAATACATGTAATTAACAAACTGTTCTTAATAGTAATGCATTCAGAGGCCGGTCTGAAATAATAAATAAAATACATGTAATTAACAACTGTTCTTAATAGTAATGCATTCTGAGGCCGGTCTGAAATAATAAATAAAAGATATGTAATTAACAAACTGCAACTATCTTACTGACAAAATTTTCGAATTCTAAAAATAATTCAAAATGCCAGTACTTATGTTTATCTTTTGCTCATAATAAAGGACTCTGGAAAGTCCTACATACCACGTTAGTATAAGCAAAATAAAAGTAGTGTGCACACAAATTTATTTAATTGTTTTCTCATATGGTCATTTGTTGGTGACCATCTTTGATTTCCGATCAACACAAAAAAAAAACATTTACGGGGATTTTTTTTAAACACTCATTTGTGCAAGATCAAGTTCCTAAACAGAAATGAACAACATGTAAACAGATATTTTTATTTGTGGTTTTTTATACCATTACACGTGATTGACAACAGAGGACCTATTATTTCCCAATTGGAAAACAAAGTATTATATCATTGCTACTAATTATCCTTCAAAGTATTTATTTCTGTATTGGCACTTCAAAAAATATCCTCTTCTTAAATTGTATATATAAAACTTAAGTCCAAAAAGGTGTAAAAGATATCAGAAATTGATAGCATAAATTACAAAGAATGATTTCAATGAGTTTGTTTAGTCAAGTGAATTGAATTGTGCATGTTTACGTCCCTTTTTCACAACTTTTCTATCATCTAAGTAGGATTTAATTTCAGTAAAAGTGTAAAACAAATGACTTACGTGTTTTATATCCACCTCCCAAACATTGCAAACTTAAAGCACAGTAATCAAACAGACTTTCTTTGTTTTTACAAATCGGTAATTTAAAAAAAAAAAAAATGTCACTTGTGCGTACATGCATTTAAGTGACTTGCATATTTTCCACTTTAAAGGATAATAATACTTTCTGTTTAATTTAACAAAATCATCTCCTGGGGGTCTATTTTTAAAGAAATCTTGATGAACTTAAAACAGGCCAACTCCTACAATAACCTCATGCATAAAAACATCTTTCATGTCCTATAACCCCTTACGTCAAGAAATCAACTGTAGGGGGTCAATTTCTAACGAAAATGGCAGCTGTAAGGTCCATGTTCTTTCTTTTTATACCTCACATATGATAGTTCATACAAAAAAGGTCCATATTTAACACAAAACACAATATGATTTCAACAATTAATTATTTTGTAAAAGTAAATTTTGGTGGTTCCTTTAAAAATTGCCAACAAAACATATATAACAAATATAAATTCAAATAAAAATTTAATGGAAATTTGATCGTGATGGTTAAAATAATTTCATGTCTTTTTCATGCAATTTGACACCAGTCAAAATTACAAACTAGAAGGTATTAGCATACATCTGTTTCTAGTTTATCTCTTGTGTTTTGTTGCTTCTCTTGAACCATTCATTGTATTTCAGATGTCCTGTGTATATAGCCAACAACATACTGTTTTCTAGCAATATGAACGATCCCCACCCCTCCCCCATCTAACTTCTAATCCGAAAAAAAAAGGTATGACTGCTAATTTATACTATAGTATAGTAGTTTGGCTTGGTTTATGGTGTTTAACGCCACTTCTCAACAATACTTCAGTTATATTGTGGCAATCATGTTTTATTGGTGGAGGAAACCAAAGTACTCTGAGATAACCACCGACCTGACACAAGTCACTGACAAACTTTATCACATAAAGTTGTATCAAGCACACCTCAGCATGAATGGGTTTTGAACTCACAATGTTAGTGGTGATAGGCACTGATTGCACAGGTGGTTGTAAATCTAACTACCATACAATCACGACCACAATGGCCCCTACATGTACAATAGCGTAGTTATTTTAACATTCAAATACATGTACATGTAATCTGATACCAAACTCCTATAAAAGTGTGTGGTACAGACTGTTTTTTAAAAGTATATAAAAACATATTTTTATCTGTCTATTTATCATCTACATCAAATAGTCTACAAATTTGTTTCATTTAAATTCACATAAACTTTGCATGAAAAAATCAATCATGACTGTTCCATGTTTAATGTTTTAATAAAAACTATGGATTAACAAGTTTTAACCACTTAACAATTTTAACATACACATTTTGTGGTAATTTCATCTTTATCTAAGTATAAATCTGAAGTACTGACCTACACTTATATCTGTACAAGTACATTTAAATGACAATACATTTTCTTCACAAATTTTTTTTACTCTAAAATATGAATTTAAGATAAAGAAAATGTTGTTTTTCTAATTCATTCTTTTTACCATGACTTTTTTTTTTTAAACCAAAATAGTTATTTATGAGGTGCATACAGATTTCTACATAGTAACTGTTTATTCATTTTCTTTAAACATTTTTTTTTTATTTCTTTTATTCCATCAAAAGTACATATTGCTGTATCCTAAAATGTTATTTCTAGTTGCACTGAATTGACCCTTAATTAATTGTGGATAAATAAAAAAATCCCAATATGCAGTTTTGTTAAGTTTTTACCTTGTAGGACGTTCCCACTGTGTGGACCGTGTTATGTGGTTAACATAGTGTACACGTCCGCTTGCCGTTCTTCTCTCCTCCCATCTGTAAAACACAAACATGTATTTGTTGTTATAAGCATTCAGAAAAAACAAATTTGTAACAACATATTAAGATATAATTGAATAATCTTGTTTTTCTTACAGAAAAGTCAAGACATTTTAGCCGACATTAAGTCTCTGTCCTTTTACATTCGTATGAGGAAAAACTTTCAAATTATGCAGGTACTGACAAAATGAAGTGCCACACTTCTGGAACACACCGATACAATAACATGTTATATAATTAGTATCAGTATAATAGAGCATGTATGCAGTCAAAATAAATATTTTATTTCAAAACTGTTAGACATCTTGTATAATATTACAAGTAAATTAGAAAATCTACTTTTTTGGCCTTCACTCAGATTATCATGCGAAACCGTAACTCTTATAACAGTCTTTTTATTGTTGACGGTAAAAACACCTAAAACTGCTACAGTTATGCAGCTACTTCCCTATACTGTATAAATGTTATAATATATACATTTAACATTACCTTTATGTGTAGGTAATTATCCACCTTATGAAGGCTCTGAACAGGGTTGAGTGAGGGGTGCATTGTCACCCCCTTGATAACCTTTAAGCACTATTAAAGTCAGATTTAATTTCAAACATTGGACATCTGTTGTTAGTTAACTCCAAACCCTTCGACTAAATATTGACTACTGGGGGGGGGTAAATATTCACGCATACCCTGCCAAAAAATCTAGGTAGAGGCCTGTCATATTCATAACCATGAATAGGACCATCATTTTAATCTGTTGGTACCTCTGAACGAAATTTGTCCAGGCCAACTGTCAGGAATCATAATAAGATGAGGGTGTACTGTCAGTGGTCATCTGTGACCTTATAAATTAAGAACACATGCAGTATGACCTTCCTTGCTATCTGACAAAAATTTAGCTACATTGTGAAATATGGGGAAATGAAGTCAGTCAATCACTGGCAACGTCATCTGTCACTCTTCTGACGTCTGTTTCTAATTGGATACAGGGCAAAATACAACCTCATTAATATATCTACAATAGAATAATTAATTTAAACTAGAGGCTCACCTCACCCTGAATCACTCACCTGGTTATTCGTACACAGTTTGAGTTCAACTAAGTCTAATTTTTAGAAAAAAAAAACATTTTATTTTCACATACAGTCCTATGTCTAACTTTACCTATAGTTAAACTTGCTTTAGGGAACACCTCTATTATGCAATAAATTGTATTATATGACCATAATTTTAATTTCCTTTCACGGTGCATTTTATACTAAGTAAACCTGTATTAACTTAAGCAACCATCTGTTTTCAGTAACCATATTTCAATATTCCCTTGGAAGGGTAAATTGACTGTACTTGGCTTATGTTTTCAGCCTTTTGAGTTTTGCACTTTCAAATATTTCTTTTATGTTTAGACTTTCTAATATAGTAGCCCCCCTAGCTATTATAAGCCCCTTCCCACCAAAGGCCACCCCTCTTATCACTCCAAATAGCAGATGCACAAAGATAGTAAAACACAAAATATGTACTATTAAATTACTCCCCCCCCCATGAGAGGCCACCCCTCTTATAAGACCCTTTTTTCATTACAGAAGGGGTGGCCTTATAAGAGGGGGACTATTATACTGTACAATGTTAGCTTTAGCACTACTGATTAGACAAGTACATTTTATACATATTAGCTTCACTGGTACCTGAAAATTACATTTATTCCGGCCTTTCAATAGGGGCGGTACCTGGTACGTTTACCCGCCTAAAATGGACTTTGGTACCTCCCGATTTTGAAGAGTGTTCACTGTTGTATAAGATAATTTTAATAAAAAGTACCGCCTGTAAATAGTAAAGTACTGGTAGACTTGAAAAATATTGAAAGCCCTGTGTTATAAAGTTATAAAAACTATATTTTGAATTCTTATATTTTAAATTTTATATGGAGGTTCATTTTTCTCTCCAAAAGTGGATCATATCTATATCTATATAATCTGGGACTCCAAGTGTATTTTTGATACGAAAATAACAATCAATTTTATTTGTATAGATTTCAAACCCTGATAACAACGATTTGACATTTAGTTTTAAGTGCTTATATAAATAACTGCATTTCTATGTAGATCTCACTTTAAGTGTGACGGATTGTATCTATCCTAATACAGTATGAAATACTTAGATAATAAACAATTGTAAATTGCTGCACAAGCAACATATTTTTAAATCGTTAAAGTGACGGGAAAATGCATCGTGAACTTTTTACATGACCAATTTTCTCTCAAGTTTGCTTGTGTGGGAGTAACCTTAAGAGACTGTCATTATTCAATTGATTAATTTTCTGCTTTTTTTGGCACTTAAGTGTATAATGTTAAGTTAAATGGGTGAGACATCTGCCAAAAAGAGTATATTACGCAAATCGAAATGATACACCATTATAAACTAAAGCGGTTATGAATAAAACAAATTTGTGGTTTACAAAAACCAGGCTCATATTTTTATGGTTAAAGAATAATAGCAGCTGCAATGCATATGACAGATTCTAAAAATCTGTAAATATTTGACAAGACAATTAAAATGCAAATTTTATCACTGCAATAATTGCAAACTTAGTAGATTGTCTTTCTTCTACATTCCTAAATCTATGACAATAGTAAATCCTTTTTTTAGCATGCCACATGACACGAATCACGCGATTAAGAACATTAGCAGTATCAACAAATCTATTCCATTTGCAGAAATATAGCACTTGGATTTCCAATGCCATATGTCATGGTCTTTTTTGTGTTCAATTATTTGAGGCGAGAAGTGGCTGTTTGTTTTGTTGATATTGGTAGAATTGTTGATCATCACTTGTGTAAATGTCTTTTTATAATGTATTTTTAACCTTTTAAAGTATAAGGCCTTACAAAAATTATAATTGGTTATATTTTTATTCTTAGTGGATTTTTAACATAATTATATTTCAGTGGTATTTTAACATTTCTGTTTAACTGAAATTGAGTGAGTGAATATTAGTTTTTAAGTTTGTCAATACCTTCTTGCAGCATTAAGGAGTAAGAGCAAAGACTGGCTCAGAATCAATATAATTTGTCTCACTGAAGCAACATGTCTACCCACGGACTTTTGTCTCAGTGAGTTAGCACTATAACAATCAATCTAGGCATGTGGGTTCAGTATAAAGCAGAAAGGATCAGTGAGACTTGTACTTTAATTTGATCAGTCCAGAAGACATTTTTAAACATTTTTGTAAGTCCCACCCTTGCAAGAATTGAAAATTTGAAAACTTTGGCAGGTCCTAACAGGAAATGGTTAGTCCAGGTCTCATTAAAGCGAGTTGCAAGGATCTCTGAACAATCATCATCTCATCAAATGTAACTTGTTCTCGCCATGTTATTGCTGAAAAATTGCTTATTTGGTGTTAAATGACAATCACTCACAAAACCAACAAGATGAACTGTGAGCTAATGCTCACTTATGATACCCCCGCATATATGTTCAATGTGCATAAAAACCAACCAAGTCTGCAAACAGGAAGTAGGAATGTGACGGGTTCAAAAATGCTTCCGACGATATGGGGTACCTATATGAAGCTTGTGACCAAATATCAGATTTCTGCCATCAAGTTGCAGAGAAAAATGTGACGATAAATATCTTGGGACGGACGGAAGGACAGATGGAAGGACAGACAGATGTAAAAATTTTGGATCTGAATATTGCATTTCAAGTTTTTCTTTTTTTAGCCAAGATCTGATTGAAGGTTTATGCTATAATATAATTAGGGGTTAGTGCTATGGTGCGTAACGCCTCTTTCAACAATATTTCAGTAAAGGTGTTGTCTCATCTGTCAAAACAAAACTAAGAACTAATAGATTTAAGCTTATAAATGTCAAAACATGAACCACTAAGTAGGAAAACTGATAGGAACAGGCATGACATTGTGTAGGTGTTAAACCTCAAAACTATCCCCTCCTATACCCATTATAAAATCATATATATTACAGATTATATCACTAATACACATAAACAGACTACTTAAAACAAAACAAAGATATGAGAAATGGTGTGTCTTTGTAGTTTTTTTGGCCTAAAGGAGTATGGGTAACTTCACTGGTTAATATGATAAATACATTGTCAGCATGTGTCTTGATCTCAAATCAGAAATCTTATTTTTCTTGTCCACCTGATGGCCTATCGTGAACTTTTATATCACTAAATAACATCTTAAGAAAAATATTAAGATTTCTATCAAAATAGGAGGTGTCAAATTGTTCTCCATCTAAGCATGAAATTATATATTTAAACTACTTACGGGTATATATAATAATAATGGTCCTTGGATTGTAGTCTAAGGCAAAAAAAATAGACTGAATTTGGTCACAATATACTTGCATCTAGATTTTGCACCAAATAAAATTCTGTTTCTGATTCTATAATGCAGTCTGTCAAGCACTTTTTGGCTTCAAAAAATTTGGAAATCAGGAGGGTTTTTAGTTAAAAATCAAGAGATTATTAGGAATTTTTCTTTATGTAAAAAGTGATAAAACCATACAAAAAACAAAAAAAATGGCCACCTTCCTCCCCTCTAAGTAAGGGCTTTCAGGCCATAATACAAAAAAAATGTATATATTTTTAGCATGGTGTTCTTGATTCCAGATGAAGGTCATTATCAGAATGTAATTGGCAGGCTAAAAGGTCTTACTTAGGCCATTTTCCTCACCTCTTTTTATTCATAAGATGCTTTACACTAAAACAATTTCAACATATTATTATGTTATTTTTTTTGTGGTGAAAAAGTTCAAAGTTATCAGGAGTTTATCTAACAAATTCAGGAAAAAATCAGGAACAGCTCTAAATCAGGAAAAAGTACAACAACATGCATTTGATTTTCATTTTATCTAACTGATATGAATTTGAATCATTTTCAAAATTCTTTTTTTTTTAATTTAATTTTATATTAAATAATAAACTGACAACATATGAGAAAAATATGTTGAAACTGAATTTTTTTGATGATATGTATTAAACAGATTTTGAAAGTTCACTTTAATGTATAAAATATGATAAATTACTAATCTCTTTAATTAACCCAGCAGTGTGTAAGTTTTCTTTAGGTCATTGCACTAACAATTTTGATTCTCAGTTTCATACAATGATTAAAAAAAATGTTTTACTGTTTTAATGATCTTATAAGTCATAAAATATAAATTATCCTAAAATTTGATTCTTATTTTACTCAATATTTTTTTGTAATTTTGTTCACCGATTCATAAGAATGGATATAGATGTTGGTTTGTGAATTCATTTATTATACTAAGCTTTCTTGTATTACAAAGTAAAAAAAATCCTCATAACTGACAAACTGATAAAAAATAAGAATAAAAAAAAAAGTTTTCTCAATAGAAAATATAGGAGTAATATACCAGTAGAGGTTCCGGATACAATGTACTTTTAGGCTGGTTGGTGTATGGTGTTTAACACCACTTTCAACAATATTTCATAATGGACTTTTAAGATCAGTTTGACCAAAACTGATATTTCTTGAGACAAAATATTTTTTAACATTTAATGTACACTCACCCTTCAGGTAGCTCATTAGGATCACTTGGAATTGAAGGAGGGATACCGGAGGCATCTGTATTGACGGGGCCCGATCCTGAACCTCCTCTGTCTCTTGAAATCAAACTGATCACAATCTGTCCACGGACATTATCATTGTCGTCAGAGTTGTTACGCTGAAGGTCTAAACGTTGGACTGTAACAGAAATACTTCGTCTACGATTATTTGCATTAGCACTCCGAATTGGCATGGATACACACACAGACATCGAAAAACTATTGATAGCACATTTATTATGTTTTATTATAATTCCAACACAACAATTATTTCAATTTAAATATATATTTTTTTATGAATCCAAATGCAATACAAATAATAAAATCTTATTTTTGTTCTAATTTAATATAGCATGACATTTCTGCAACAGTATGTCCACCAGCTTTCACACGAATGTCACATTTCATAAACAACAGTATATAGAAAACAAGCAATTTAAACACTCCCCCTTGTCAAACACCATGTTCAATCAATTTACTTACAAATTACATATAACCTAGTACAAACTGGCCTGTTCCATTTGAGTAGCCAGGGGAAACAGACTTCTAATGTAAACTATGTCAATATATCTATTGTGTATTGCTTCATAAGTACAACAATAATTTGTGAATCTTTTGAAGGAAGCTTAAACAAAATTTCAGATCAAGCTATTCTAGTAATAACTATTTGACACCATTGCCAAAATATTGCCCTATATCTGACAGGTTCATAAAGAAAAGAAATCCATTCAGTTGCAGTTTTTACTTGTGATTTGTTAGTCTCACTGAAGGATGCTTTAAACAGTATATTCCCACTTTACAATAACAGAAAAAAAATCACTATATATGAAAGAATCCATTTATTTCTCCATTGCTTACATACCAGTAAATTACGTATAAACAAACCGTGGGAAATTACCGTGAAATGAAACCTGTATGTGCCGAACCTCCTCCTCTGGATCAACTTTTGTGTTCAAGATAGAAAGGTTAAATTAATAAAGATTTCCTACATTGGGAATTTATTTTGTGTTCGTTTTATACAGTATTTCTGTTTACACAGGTCACTATATGAACAAAATCATACATTTTCAACCTAAAAGTTGTAGAATTTGATCCCTGATATTATATATAAACATTTTGTATAATTCATAACACATATGCATGGTTTATATAATAATAACACTGTAGTAGAAACATCAAAGGCAGATCACACTTAGACCATGTCTTGTATAATAAACCATACCAGCTGTCAGACAGGTAAACTTATCAGTAATACAACAAGTCATAACTAATCTACCTTTGTTATTGGAAAAATATATCATCCAAATAAATTTTCAATATTTCTTGTAATAAAGATGACCCGCATCGGTGGTGTAATGGTTAGCGTGCACGTCTCGAGTGTGGTAGATAACGAGTTCAAGCACCGATGGGACCAAATCAAAGACTATAATAAAATTGGTGTTTGTTTCTTCACCGGTAAGCATACAGCATTGAGGAGAAAGATCAAGCAAAGACTGGTTGGCATGGAATCAAAATAATGTGTCCTAGTGGGGTGACATGTCTATCTGCGAACTGTTGTTTCAGTGAGCTAGCACTATAAAAATACAACTAAGCGTGTTGGTCTAGTATAAAGCTGACCTAATCATTATCTCATTGAAAATTTATTTGCTTTTGCCATGATATAGCTGAAAATTTGCTGAGTTGGCATTAAACAACAATCAATACTCCTGTAATAAAGATGTAAATTAAAAATTTGATGTCAATCAAGAGAGAGAGTGAGTAAATTCTATTCAACATATTGAGTTAATTTTTGGGTTGGGTAAGGTTATCATGATCAGTGTTGATCCTATCTCATACAAGGTAACCTTAGCTGATCTTGACTATCTTGTTTAGGCCCTTTGGTTTATCATGATCAGTGTTGATCCTCTCTCATACAAGGTAACCTTAGTAGATTTTGGCTATCTTGTTTAGGCCCTTTAATTTTCAAGTTCACAAAGACTTAAATATATTTGGCTTTTCAATCTTTTGACTGAGCATAACTGATGAACACATTAAGCAAATTTTCCACAATATTGTGACTACTTAGTCTAATTGGTTGATTTGATTTTTTTTTGGGTGCTAAATGCCACTTTCAGCAATATTTCATCTATATCATGACAACCAGTTTTAGTGGTGGAAGAAGCCGGAGTACCTGGAGAGAACCACCGACCATGGGCAAGCAACTGGTAAACTTTATAACTAGCGGCTGTGAGTCGAGTGCACCCTTTTTTGTAATTTACAAAGCCGGGCGTGACCCCACGCCGTATTGATGATAGGCTTATTCTAAATTGTGATAAGTTAAGAGGGAATGGTGACCTCCCCTGCCTAGGGTATGGTAGATGTTGTCAAACCTAAACACCACAGATGGGTGACAGGGTAGAACTCTTGTCAGTGGTTTAAGTTTGACTTATGGCCAAAAGTCAATGACCTTAACCACCCATTGGATCTACATACATGTATATAAAAAATTAGATCATATTACTTCAAAAGATTGTAATTTTTCATCAAAGTAACTTAGTAAGGGCTATTACTCAAAAAACATTAAAATGACCGTAACCATTTATTACTATGTAAAGTAATAAATTATATGGTAACCAGAACATGAAGTTCACCAAACGGAATATTCCTACAAAATTTATTAAACTAATTTCTCAACATGTGAAATCTCACAATGATGTGCACATCTGATTGATATATATTTCCAATTCACTGCCACATATAACTGAAATATTGTTGAAAGTAGTGTTCAACACCACAACCCCATGACCATCCAATCAAAATAACTCAATTATTTTCCCAGACACAATTCAAGGAATTTTCTAGTTGTTTTTTTTAAAGATTTTATCCACTTATTACATGTAGTATCAATGTGAAACTTGTTCTAAATATAAACTGAACGTGTAAGATGTTTGTCTGTTTTGATTATGTTTACAATAGTCAATGGTTAATTACACATCATCTTCAGGAAGTACTGTTCTCCAGACAAGTGTCCTACATCAGCTATTATTGATCAAACTTATAGTTAATTACACATCATCTTCAGGAAGTATAGTTCTCCAGACAAGTGTCCTACATCAGCTAATATTGATCAAACTTATAGTTAATTACACATCATCTTCAGGAAGTATAGTTCTCCAGGCAAGTGTCCTACATCAGCTAATATTGATCAAACTTATAGTTAATTACACATCATCTTCAGGAAGTATTGTTCTCCAGGCAAGTGTCCTACATCAGCTGTTATTGATCAAACTTATAGTTAATTACACATCATCTTCAGGAAGTACTGTTCTCCAGGCAAGTGTCCTACATCAGCTGTTATTGATCAAACTTGTAGTTAATTACACATCATCTTCAGGAAGTACTGTTCTCCAGGCAAGTGTCCTACATCAGCTAATATTGATCAAACTTATAGTTAATTACACATCATCTTCAGGAAGTAGTGTTCTCCAGGCAAGTGTCCTACATCAGCTATTATTGATCAAACTTATAGTTAATTACACATCATCTTCAGGAAGTATAGTTCTCCAGACAAGTGTCCTACATCAGCTAATATTGATCAAACTTATAGTTAATTACACATCATCTTCAGGAAGTATTGTTCTCCAG
>MJUT01038087.1:386727-398961 GCA_002080005.1 Gigantidas platifrons
TCTTGATCAAACTTATAGTTAATTACACATCATCTTCAGGAAGTACTGTTCTCCAGGAAAGTGTCCTACATCAGCTAATATTGATCAAACTTATAGTTAATTACACATCATCTTCAGGAAGTACTGTTCTCCAGGCAAGTGTCCTACATCAGCTAATATTGATCAAACTTATAGTTAATTACACATCATCTTCAGGAAGTATTGTTCTCCAGGCAAGTGTCCTACATCAGCTGTTATTGATCAAACTTATAGTTAATTACACATCATCTTCAGGAAGTATAGTTCTCCAGGCAAGTGTCCTACATCAGCTAATATTGATCAAACTGATAGTTAATTACACATCATCTTCAGGAAGTATTGTTCTCCAGGCAAGTGTCCTACATCAGCTGTTATTGATCAAACTTATAGTTAAATATTAGTTACTGTAACGCAGAGCGTTACAAATGTCCCCCAAACGAACAATACACAAGATATGATCATAATATGGCTCCGAAACCATGGATATCAATTCCCAACATCAAAATCTACTTGGAAACCAAATTTCGCCCAAATCGGGAGGATTTTTGTATTTTGGTGGCCATCTTGGATTCAAAATGGCCACCATAGCAAACCAACGATGAATATCAATTCGCAACATCATAATCTACTTGGAAACCAAATTTCGCCCAAATCAGAGGATTTATGTATTTGGCGGCCATTTTGTACCTTGGTTACCATGGCAACGGCCACCATTTTGAATTTGTTCAACCCCCCAAAAGCTGCCACACACTACGTGGATATTCCTACAAAGTTTGATGAAGTTTGATTGAAGGAATGCAATTTTTTTTTAGCTTATCTCGTTCCACTAGATTTGGATGTTGTTCCTATCAAGTTTCATCAATTTCTGTTCTGCGAGTAACCTGCTATGATCATTTTTGTGTTTTTCAATTTTTTTTGGCATTTTGGCCGTTTCCATGGCAACGGCAGCCACCCTTAAAGGCACAACTTCACATGGCATATGATATTCCTACAAGGTTTCATAAAGTTTGATCAAGACATCTCCGAGAAATGTGTCGGACAAACTTTTGGCGGAAGAAAGAAAGAAAGAAAGAGGAAGAATAATAATAATAATAATAAGAATAAGAAACGAAGCAAACACAATGTCTCCCAAACTTTATTTGGGGGACATAATTACACATCATCTTCAGGGAGTATTGTTCTCCAGACAAGTGTCCTACATCAGCTATTATTGATCAAACTTATAATTAATTATGTATACAGATGGAAATAGTTTTTCGCCAGTTCTGAATGAAATGAGATAGTTTATGAGACAGTGAACTTATGTAGATAACAAATGCCATAAAGGAACTTAAATTGACTTTTTCCTATAAAAATATTTATTAATTAACATCCTACCACATGTTGGGAATAATGATGAGAATACTGTGATGGGACCATTGTGATGGGAACACTGTTATGAGAATACTATGATGGGAACACTTATGAGAATACTGTGATGGGAATGCTGATGAGAACATTGTTATAGAGACACTGTGATCAGAACTGTGAGGGTAACTGGTGAGAACATTTGGTGGGAACAGTGACGAGAACATTATGATGGGAAACCAGTGATGGCAATAATCTGGTAAAATAATCAATCATAGAAGGTAACTTACAGCCAGTATCCTTCAGCTGCTGGATAGCATTTGACATTATACGAACACATCCTAAAAATCCTGCTCCTGGTTTCTTATGGATCTTCTTATGATTCCATACACTTATTGTTACTGAGTCCTTAGATCCAATATATCTGAAATTACAGAATTTCAATTAAGTCTTACAAAAAAAATCATTTTTAAAGTGTTCTACAGCTTTAAATTTATATATATGATTTTCAAGCATGTTAGTTATTTATCAATTTGGTTCCCATTGATGTAAATAAATTCAACTTGTTTTTCTATTTAGTTTATTCCTTTTATCTCATAAATGCTTGAAATGATGTAAGTTTGGTCAATTCAAGAATTTCCTATTTTCAATAATAGCACCCATTTTGGAAGGAATATGGATTTGATTTGATTTTTGGTGTTTAATGCCATTTTCAGCGATATCATGGCGACCAGTTTTAGTGGTGGAAGAAGCCGGAGTACCCAGAGAGAACCACCGACCATGGGCAAGCAACTGGTAAACTTTATCACTTGCAGCTGTGAGTCAAGTGCACCCTTTTTTGTAATTTACAAAGACGGGTGCAAACCCAAGCCGTATTATTTTTGGTGATAGGCTTGTACGAGTTGCTAGGTAATCCAACTACATGTACCTAACTCACTGTGGAGCAACCTGGGTCCTGGAAGGAATATGGAACAATCAGATATATTTAAAATATAATAACGGCAACCATCTAGGATGGAGTTCTCACCTTTGTGATATAATTTAGATTGTGGACCACCCAAGGACCATTCCTTCTAAGTTTGGTCTTTAAAGGCCCAGTGACCTCAGAGGAGAAGATTAAAATATGAAAAGTTAACAGACGACAAATGTCCCCTGGGCCCTGATAGCAAAAGCTCACCAGGACTTAGTAAGGCGAGATGATAAGCAAAAGGATTTCTAAAAAAAAAAGAAAGATTTTCCTAAACTAACTAAGTACTGAAGAATGATTATAACAAAAACAGAAATATAGCATAATTATTTTTTAGCAACAAATCTATCATTAGTGTTTAAAATTATAATTTACTATTACATGTAAGATAAGAATATTGTCCTTTTTATATAAATGAGTAATGAAAAATAAAATAATAAACTTTTTCCAAAAAATATATGAAGAAATCCAATCACAAATAGTTTAAACCCTCAATTATCTCAAGTGAATTTATAACACATAAACTTAAAATTACATAATATAAAACTAGAGACTCTTGTGAATCTATCCATCATGGCATATACAAAATTTTGCTTTCTCTTCAAATACCCCCATGGCCCATAAGATTAATTTGTATAATCTAAATTAACATACAATGATGATGATACTGCACAACTAATATTTCAGCATTTCTACTGGTACTTCTCAAGAAGATTAAAAAAAAAAAAGATTTACTTAAATTTCCCTGTTTTAGGCTCTCAAACCATGCACTCCCCAAGGAGGATCAACTTCATTTGGACAAATCTAAATCTATTCTTCCAAAGGATCATCCATGTGAAAATTGGTTTAATTTAGATTAGCAGTTTTGCAGGAGAAGATAGAAATGTGAAAAGTTGACCAAGATGGACAGGGAATTCGAACACGAAGTGATACTGTTGGACTTTGGCCAGACGAGATAAAACAAACCCATTGCATTGTTTACAACTTGTCTGATGATTGTACATGTAATACATGCAATCTATAACTACTTACTACATGTACATGTATGCAATAGCCATCATAATTCACTGATGTGGATAGACAACCTTATACAATATTACATCAGTAAATATCTATTGATCACATTCTTTAACTTGTAAGGGTACTTTTTGTATGTGACCTCCAAGGTCATAAATTCTTTAATTAATACCGTTAATAAAAGCATGGAGAAAATTAAATTCTAGACTTGACTAAGTATTAGATTGTTTTAGGGGGTGCAGATCATGACAAGCAAATTAACAGATAAGGCAATGCCAAACAAAGAGAGATAACTCTAAGTCTTTAATACACAATATCAAGAAATCTTCAAGTCATTCATTACAGGTTTCCTACACACTATAATTGCCATAGATTTTTGATTTTGATTTTTGGTGTTTAATGCCACTTTCAGCAATATTTCAGCTATATCATGGCAACCAGTTTTAGTGGTGGAAGGAGCCGGAGTACCCGGAGACAACCACTGACTATGGGCAAGCAACTGGTAAACTTTATCACTTGTGGCTGTGAGTCGAGGGCACCCTTTGTTGTAATAATTGCCATAGATGAAATTTGATAAAAATAAATAGATTCTGAACGTCACTGTCAGAATATGTTTGTTTCAGGGAACAAACAAATATTAATAATGAGTTACTTGTTAAGAGCTGCAACAGTTACCTTCTTTAAAGGACATAGCTTGATAGAAATGTGGTGTTCTGCCACCATAGGACACTGATTAATTGTGATAGGCACATTATATATATACAGTCAAACCTGTACATAAAGGACACTAACGGGAAACTGAAAATGTGCCCTTTATATACAGGTTCAAATTATATGACAACCGGAACCTTTGAACCGTAATGAAAGCGAGAGGTTTGGCACCGTAAAATCTAATTCAATCCACCATTTCTTTAGAAATGTTTGTACCAAGTCAGGGCCATTGCGGTTTTCTTAGTTTTCCAGTTGTTGACTGATTTTGTCTGTTTATTGATTTATGAGTTTTGACTTTCCCTTTATAAGATTGCTCGGTGTTCGGTAATTTTGCTATTACCCTTATATGCAGTATTCATAAATTGGAGAAAATGAAACTGTCCTTTATAAACTGTGATTTACAGGTACCCTATAAGGCAGGTTTGACTATATCTACACAAGATCATGGCCATTGAGGCACCAAGTAAGATTAATACATGTAACAACCATTCATTTCAACAAAAGTTGCATAACAGTTAAATATTCAAATAAGCATTAAGTATTTAAAATAAAGAGAAAATTCAGACTAGGCTTATAAACAGCAATAATAAGAAGGGGAGAGGGGGTGTTATTGCTATTTCTGTTGAATTAAAAAATCTCCATACATGAATGTACAATAATTCATTCCTCCTCCCTACCTAAGTCAGACATCAAAATGAATGATATCATATGTACCAAACTCTAGATGTACAAAGTACACAAAGTTGCACATGTATTATAAGACCTCATAACCAGGGCAAGCCTATCAACAATACGGCATGGGTTCGCACCCGGCTTTGTAAATTACAAAAAAGGATGCACTCGACTCGCAGCCGCAAGTGATAAAGTTTACCAGTTGCTTCCCAGGGTTGGTGGTTCTTTCCGGGTACTCCGGCTTCCTCCACCACTAAAACTGGTCGCCATGATATAGCTGAAATATTGCTGAAAGTGGCATTAAACACCAAAATTCAAATTCAAATTCATAACCAGGGCTTTCAATAAGTGTACCTGGCCAGTACTTCACTATTTACAGGCAGTACTTTGCATTGAAATTTGAACATTTTCAGGAATATCTTTTACAATAAATACTCTCTTTAAAATCAGTAGTTACCAAATACCATTTTAAACAGGGAAAAGTACATGGTACCTCCCCTTATTGAAAAGCTTGCATAACAATAAAACATAGAAAATTCACAGTAATCGCTAATTACATAATACAACTGGTTAGGTTTTTTTTTTTTAAAGGAAAGACCATAACAGGAATTAATTGTATATGCAATAGTACAAATATTCTTAGGACCATTCATAATATTTAAGTACCTACAAATGTACATTGTATGTGAAATTCATAAAAAAAAAGAGACAAAATTTAAAGGTACACTTATTGTTAACCTTGTTATAAATGTAGTCTGTCCATGTCTCTGTCTATTGAGTTAATGGAATCTATTAAATTTTAATATTTAGAAAACAAAGTGTTTTGTATATTGTTCCATTGATTGGTTTAAAGCACCATGTTAATGTATACCTGAGTTAGATTTTCTCAAGTAGCTTTGTTAATATTTATTAATGACAGTTCAGTATATTGACTAATTGAGTATAATATATCATTGGGAATGTGAGATAGTGATCTTTACAATCTTGTTAACTTATTACATCATTGCTATATATAGCTACTTTCATAAAAACAAATTCTACAATTATTTCAGTTATATTGTGGACCAACTTAATGATGCGGGATCCCATGAGAATACAAAAAGAACACCACTGCCATTCTGTAAGCCACTGACAAACTTTGATCATCTTAATGGTGGCAGATACCATAAGAATACCAAATTAAAATCCAATACAGTTCTGTAAGCCACTCACTTTTATATACAAGGTTGTTTTGAGTTCTCCTTACAATTTGTACATGCCTAATACATATGACAATGAATATGTTCACTACAACTCTATGAATCTTTTATTGCTTATTCATTTTTTCATAATTTTAATTTCATCATCTTACTTTACAATCGTCACAGACCCTTGATCTGACAAAGACATTAAATTTTAATTATGCTCCCTATTACAACTGTCACATCTTAACCGACATTAGGACTTTAAAGTGTTACATGAATTGCATCATCAATTTTTATGTTAAAATATCTTGTAACTGAAATTACATTAACAAAGAATTTCAATTATACATGGACAACATCACAGTTGCAATTATAATGTGTCTTTCATTTCATCTAACTCTTGTTCAATTTTTTGGGAAAATCAAATAATTTTATTTTAAACAGCTCATTTTGTCAAAAGTTTTTTTTATATACAAACAGTGTTTCAGCTAGACTTAGGAACAGTTTGCACCCATAACCACTAGTCCTATGTCCAAGTCTAGTAAAAATTGGTTTGGGCTAGTAAAAATTGGCTTGGGCTAGTAAAAATTGGTTCAGGCTAGTAAAAATTGGTTTGGGCTAGTAAGAATTGCATAAAATTTTGCTTAAATCAAATAAAAAAATTCTTCTAAAATGCTGTTCGGGTTAGTTTGTCAAAATGTTTTTGGCACAGACTATGGAATCTTCTGGACAATGGCCAGTTTTATCAAAATTTATTCAAGACATTCTTTAATAATTCAACTAATTTTTATAAAGTTCTTCAGGACAATTTTAGAAACATGTGGGCAAATGTCCTGAGACCGGTGCCTAGCTGAATCATTGACAAATATTAATATAACAAGCTTACTGTAATCATGTCACCCCTCTTATATATTACTGTATGTCAAGCATTATTTATACATGTACAATGTATTCTACATTTATACCAATTATGATATACATCATGTACATATTTTTATCCTTTAAGACACATTACTACAGCAAATCAGAGACTGTACATATGAAACTCTGCTAATTATAGATTGTTATTAAATACATTATTATTCCATTAGGGTTGAGTTGGGTTATGATACTTAACACCACTTTCAACAATATTTCAGTTATATCGTGGAAGTCAGTTTTATTGGTGGAGGAAACCCAGAGAAAACCATCTACCTGTCACAAGTCACTGACAAACTTTATCACACAATGTTGTATCGAGTACACCTGGCCATGAACGGGGGTTCTAACTCACAACTTTAGTAGTGATAGGCACTGATTGCATAGGCAGTTGTAAATCCAACTACCATACGATCACAACCACGACGGCCCCCAGCTAATCAGAGATGGTACATATAACAGTCAATTATGGACTGTAATTAAACATATTATTATCCCTTTACACTATATATACTTTCACATATCATTAAAAATACAAAACTGCAGCTGTCATTTTAAAACGTAAAGACTTGATACAGTTACACATTTGATAAATAAAATGGTGGACAGCTAATATAAAACTATAAATAAATTTAAAAAAAACAAATATCGAAATGACAGGTGGAAACCTTGATTAGCTGGTTATCTCCCCTTGTATACCTTGTATCCTTTGTATACAAAGGCATGTATCAGCTGACATCATAACATGGAGTTTTTTCCAAGACTCATCTATGTGCAATAATTCTGAATGTTATCAATTTAGATAGCACAGGACTCAATAATAGCTAATTTAGACTCTATTAAAACTTCAATTTTCTGTAGTTTCCATAAGTTCATGTACATGTATGTTTATTTTCAATCTTTTATCCTAAACTTGTTGACTACATATTTTTTAAGATCGCTGTGCACCACGTTTATTTCATGAAAAGTACAGGGACATGCGGTAGCGGGAAAAGAAGCAAGCTGTTTGGAAGACTCCCAGATTGCCCCTCACTTCGCTTTTATGTCAAATGAGATAGAGAGAGGTTATATCACCCTGTTTTTACCAAGTGTGGACTGGTGAGCCCAAATAGATGGCCTTGATTTCAAATTGTCTACATGGTGTTATATAATACCTGTCATGATATTTTGGAATGTATGAAAACTTATATCTAGAACAGAGGACCAGTCAATAGGCTTGATTGATGAGTCTAAAGTGTTTACTAGTATTGTCCAATTTAAGAACAGACAATCCGTACCTGATAGCGAATGACGGGTGCACTCCTGTCTGAATCTGCATTTGAAAATTATCTTTAAAATGAAAATCAGAGATTCTCACAACTCACCTAGATGAGTCCTAGACTTATCATTTTCAGTTGAGACTCCATCAAGTTTTCAAATTTTAGATTTTTACCATGTCGGGACTAACCAAAATTTCAGAAATGTCTTTTGTACTCATCAAAATAAATTGCTACAAGTATCCCTGAAAATGGCACCAGTTTGATTCAAAACAGTTCTTACCAGGATGTTATACAGTCAAACCTGCTTTAGTGATCACCTCTATTAAGCAATAACTTGTATTGTGTGACCTTAATTTTAATTTCCATTCACAGTGCATTTCATATCAATTACACCTGTATTTAGCAGTCACCCGTCTTTAGTGACCATATTTCAATGATCCTTTGGAAGGTCACATAAGACAGATTAATTATATATAAACTGTATTCAAAATAATGTTCAAAATAAAATTCTGTAAATATTAAAATAACATATGCAATTCCTCCCGATAAAAAAACAGGGATTACTTCCTGTTTACTTTTATACTTGTTCATTGAAGGTTTTGCTTGGGTTAAATCATAGGTCAATATAATTAGCAAGATTGTGAAACGTCTGACACCTTAATAGTTCAACTGATCTTAAAACATAAACAAAAATAGAAAAAAAAGTGTGAATGTTATACAAGATATAGGACTTTTCTTTAAACAACTAGTGGTTCATACGATCCTGTATCACTCACGCCCTGGTAAAGAAGAGCACCATAGAAAAAATCTGAACAATACTTGATACATGTATAATGATCTTCTTTAAACAACTAGTGGTTCATACAATCCTGTATTGCTCACCTCCTGGTAAAGAAGATTAATACGCTTGTTTCGAATCATGTCAATTCCGACCATGTTCCGTCTTTTTCGTGTCTTGACACCTGAAATGCTCGGCAGACGACTTCCAGTGTTTACGCTATTACTGTGACAACGTCAGCATATCATAGTCGTAGATGCGGTAGATTATAAGTCATTGTAGTAATATGGAGATGCCAAGGAAACGGCTGAATAAATACTGGTGTTCGGTACCCCACTATGTCTGATATCAGAAATATATACATTGTACATAAAGCCAGATCGTTTTCCTTTCATGATGCTGACAGCCGCAAATAAAGAAAGAAAACAAATTTAATTTTAAAGAAGTAATTGTCTCTGTATTGAAGTCTTTGATACAAATAAAATAATTTAATTGATATCTGTCTTTTACAGAAAATGTTAAGATTTTTTTAAGTTGAGGATCGAACGTTAAAACGGCACATATCGATTGGAGTTTTCGTTGTGGACATTGACACCGGAAGTCCAGTGCTCTACATTCATGTGATCTGGCGGACGAAAATAATAAAATTTTGACGGAATGGAAATGATTCGAAACAACCGTATTGAATTGTCTTTTGTATTAAGATTCACTTAATAATAATATGCACACCTTGGGTAAATGTACAAATATCGTGCAAAATAAAAAGGTTCTAATCTGAAAACTTTAAGAGGAGTTAAGCAGAGAATACAAGTACTCAAACATGTATTCAACGGTCACCTTTGGGACAAAGGAAAAATGTCCAAATAAGACATTACTGACCTCTTATTTAAGAACGGTCGATCCCAATGTCAGTTCCAGTCTATACTGATTTGTGTATTACTGTTATCAGAAGTTACTTTATTGGAAAATATGGTGGTCGCTTTGTAATATGCTGCTTCATTTTTTAAATGATTTTTGGTTAATTAGTACAATAATTGTTAACACCTAAAACATTATTAACCTTTGATTTTTAAAAATGAAAGATGAAAAGTTAACATTAGATACTAATAACTTGAAATGACTGCTGACTGTTAAGTGATGTGACTGCTGATTTGAGTTAAAACAACAAGTAAATCAGGTAGGGAGTGATTTAAACTGCCTGTTTACAGCAGGTGACAGTTTAGGCCAATTTGACTGTATCCTATGTGTGGACAGACGGAAGGACAAGCATGACTCAATATATTTATTATGCCCCCAACTTAGTTCATTTGGCATAAAAAAGTGTAAATGTACAGGAAACCTTATTAACGTTAAATGATGGAAAAGATACAACTTCAATAAATACTTACAAATCATAGTGTTGGTTCCATTTTGGATCTAGGGTATTTTTACATGTATCTGTAGAATGGCACTGTCCGGAACCATCAACACTGATTTTGGCAAAAGGATCAGGTAGACCTAAAAAAACAAGAAGTTAAAATGTAATTTATACATCATTATAAATTTTAATAATATATACAATGCAAAAGATGATGAGTATGAAGTACTTTAACAGTACATATAGAATACAGACAATTTTGAAGGTCGAGACAGACATTATCACCATGATCTCAGTAAGTCTAGGATGAGCAGTGATATTTGTGATAATGTACATGTATATTTGTATGTCCAGACCTTCAGAACTGACGTTATTGTTTTTATCCCTATTTTGCAGTATTTTCCTTTGATCTTGCTATCTGAGAATTTTCCATCTCACGCTAGTAAGGTAAGATGGAAAATTATCGCCAGTAACTAATCGTTGTCAAGGATGCACATAGTATTATCGCTGTTTTCTAATATGACGTTATAACTTAGTAACGTCACATTACCAAATCCGTGATAATAAGTGATTAACGATATAAAATAGTAATTGTGTTTAAAAAAAATGTCAGTATCTCAACAAAAATTACAAAATACAAAATAGCGATAAAATAATTAAAGATGTTTTTAAAACTCGAGGACGTTTCTCAGTCATCTCTCATCTCAGGGCTTCGCCCTTCGATGAGAGATGACTGAGAAAAGTCCTCTCGTCTTAAAAAACATCGTTAATCACTTATTATCGGTGACGTCAAAATGAGCTTTACGTCAAATGAACTGATAAACTTGCACATGCAAGTTACGAACTGACCTGATATTTTTGTGGATCAGGGTCAGTTCAGTGATCCACAGCTTTATCAGCGGTACACATCAAAAGGAAAATGTCCAATTTGCCGATAATACAGAATATAGCATTAAATTCTTCATAGATCAATGATGGTTTTTTATAGCCTTCATAATAAAATATACATTACAAATGTTGTATACTTTTCTGAACTGAATACGAAAACTTGACACTGATAAGCCAATCTAATTTTAATGAAATCATCAAGATTGTAGGCTTAATTAATAAAACTTGAAATATATTGTCTTTCAGCCTGTGTTAAGCTGCTAAAATATATTAAAAGCCAATATGTAATGACAGTGTTTCAGCGAGCGCTCGTCATTTTCGTAATTTACGAATGCATTTTAATATTGACGATTATTTTTCAAAGCAATTCGCCACTTAAATGTTTGTAAAAATCCATTTTTCTTCTTAATTTGCTGATTAAAACTAATTAGTCACTACAATGACAATTTTATGACATGTCACAAGCCAATCAACGGATTATAGACTTTTTGTTTCGATTGCGTAATCTTCGATCTCACCTGGCTTGATTTACCTGGTTAAAGATAATGATCCCGACAAAGAATTCAATCAACGATAATGATTTTTTTTTATAGTTATGACATGTACTCAAAATGCCACAGTATGTATTGAAAGTGGACATATTTTTGTAATCGTCATTCATTGCACGATTCGTCACAATGTCCGAAATAACGAGANAAAAAAAATGCCCGGAATAATGAATTATTGTTGCCACGTTTCATTTATGAAAACGTCAGTATCATGTTTATTGAAATCTATCGTATCCATTAAGTATTTTGAAAGTGATTCTCTCGAAAAGATTTAAAACTTTAAAATAAAAATGGCACCATCAAAAATGCAGGAGTACGCATCCACCGAATCTACTTTTAAGCAAACGAACTTTTGATGTATTTATTCCCATTTCTGTGACATGAAATCTTAGTTCTCGTACATGTATATTTAATATGTTCATTTATATGCAACGGTTGGTCATTCAATTCGTTGAAATACACTGCACAAGGACCCATCAGATTGTTATTGATCTGCATCCGGGTATTAATAATTGCGCTCTATTTATAGAACTATTTACAAACAGACACGTGTCTGCAATAAAAAAAAAC
>MJUT01038087.1:429210-439977 GCA_002080005.1 Gigantidas platifrons
TCTGATATGTGGGCCCTTCGGTGAACTACTTGGTTTTGTTAGTTTTCCTTTTTTTAATTTGTCCAACTGCATAAACCTACCCCAAGGCGATGTTCAAGCATCCGTGCGTGTGACGTAGCAAACCACCCGTGATATTTAATTACAGTGAATCTCATCAATTTTCGGGGCCCGGGTGGCTCAATGAGTTAGGTCATTGGATCTAACAACTCATGCAAACCTATCACCAATACGGCGTGGGTTCGCGCCCGGCTTTGTAAATTACAAAAAGGGTGCACTCGACTCAGCCGCAAGTGATAAAGTTTACCAGTTGCTTGCCCATGGTCGGTGGTTCTCTCCGGCTTCCTCCCCCACTGAAACTGGTCGCCATGATATAGCTGAAATATTCAGTAGTTGAAAGTGGCGTTAAAATACCAAAAAATCAATCAATTAATCAATCATCAATTTTCTGTTGTATATTTTGTTTCAGGATAGTTTTACTGTTTATGTTGAACTCACGTCAGCTTGTGATTGGAAGTTAACTGTCATCACGACTCGGCCACCCACACCCACAGTTTATTTTAACATGGAAAAATGCAATGTTTAACGACAATGGACACAAAGTGATTCCAGGAAACTTAAAAGAATTGATTGTATGTCTTTGTCTTTTTTGTCACCTGATGTCTTCTAAGTATGTAAGCATATGGTCTTCGCAGAAAACTAAACTGTACAAGAAGCCATCTATCGTCTGTTATAATGTGTTATCAATATTCTGACGTTATCTCACACCTAAACAAATAATGTTTGTGGTGTAAGTATTACACATCCTTTATTTCAGTCAACAATTTACCGTACTAAATTACAGTGTGTTTGATATATTTTTTTTAAAGATGCCTCTTACATAATACTTTAACTTATACCACATGGAACGCTTGTAACGCGACTACACGCGCAATATACAATGCAAAGAAGATCTTCTTACGGAAATGACAACAAAAACCATATGAAGGTAAATAAAGTCCAATCTCTATGACTATCTCTATTAATCTTCTTAAAGCTGTAGCGGAATCCGTGACGACTAATTGAAAACTGAAAAAATGTTTAATATTTCATCATACACATCTGCTGCCCACAGGTGTACGTAATAGTTGTTTAGCGGTATTTCTTGGTGATGAGTTTAAAGAGAAAGAAACACAAATGATATTTTATTTTGTAGAAAGTTTTAAATAATCAAATTTACATAATTTCCTAATTTGTATATAGTAATTATATTTATGATTTAAAGAAAAATAAATTTATATCTGTTTTTACAAAGAATAATGATAAATATTATAACATGATAAAGGGGTGCTTGAACTGGTTGAAAAATATCCACATCAGTGGAGTACAAACAAGGGTAAAAAGAAGTGTACGCACAAAGTAAGTGACCAGGGGCCTAATATTATATTGATGTAGGCCTAAGGCTGCAAATGGATCACTGACTGACCCTGTTCGAGGTCGGGGACTGCAGCTCACACAGATGATAATTTGTACATGAACATTTGTAGCTAAAGGTAATATTTCATTTACATCCTTGAAGATTACAATCTTCAAAATCGGCAACAAAAAAGGAAAAATAGACTAATTTAAAAAACCATCAAACATCTTATTTTAACAAGATTCGACCTCGATCAACTTTTATTATTTCTCGATCGTCCTGTCCCTACGTACGTCACAAACTTTTACACTTGTGATTCCAAAACATTTTTGTATATTAATATGGAAATTCTTCAATACTACAATATGAAAATCCACACACAATTACTACAATTTTGAAGGAAATATTTCCCCTTTTTGAGTGAGTGAGTGAGTGAGTGAGTGAGTGAGTGAGTGAGTGAGTGAGCGAGCGAGCGAGCGAGCAAGTGAGTGATTGTTGTTTAACGCAAACTCAGCAATTTTTTCAGCAATGAAATGATGATGGGATCCACTTTGTACTAGACCAACACGCTTAGTTGGATTTTTATAGTGCTAGCTCACTGAAACAACAGTCTGCGAATAGACATGTTGCCCCACTCTGATACATTATCTTGATTCCGAGCCAACCATTCTTTGCTCTTTCTTCTTAATGCTGTCTTCTTAGCAGAGAAGCAACAAATACCAATTTTAAAGTCTTTGGTTTGACCCGACCGGGGATCGAACCCACGATCTACCACACGCGAGGCGAGCACGCTAACCATTACACCACCGATGCGGTTGCCCTTTTTTTTTTACATATAATATTTCATCAAAAAGCTTATACTCTTAACTCCTACATTTTAAATGGGATTTCGTGAATTTTGGCATACTTTCTAATTATCATACATGCATAACCATTCGCATATTGTAATATCAATTTAAATTGATAGGATCATTTTTGAAGGAATTATTGACCTTGTTGACTTGGAATATTTCATAAAAAAAATACGCAAAAATCTACAAAAAAGTATCTTTCTCAAAAGTTGAAGTAATGTCGGAGGGAGGGGTGACATCTGTTAAATTGTTGTTACTATTTGTTTTTCTGTGATGCAATTGTGGTTTTCCTTCTACTTTTTTTTTGGGTTGTTGTTCAAAGGTGTGAACCATGGTATAAAAATACGTTATTGCGTTAATTGATGCAGTTACGCCCCCGCGTGACATTTAAATTGTGAAACACAATCAAACCAAAAACCCAATTCCTGTTGAAACTACGAATTTTTAATATATGGGATGCAAGCTTTGGTATAAGAGGGAAAGCAAGGGGTGCGAAATTTAGGAGACAGGTCTAAGGGACTGCTTTGATCCACAGCGTGTACAGGGTAAAGCCCCAGTAGGAGGACAATGTGTGAGGACTTACAACCATTATTAGTATTCTGATAAACTAAATGATGCGTATTAAGCAGCGTATTAATGGCATGTATGAAGTATTAAGGAAAGGCAGAATACATAATTTATCAATTAAATGCCAGTTTGATTTTTTGATAAAATTGTAAAACCTATTTTATTGTATGGGTGTGAAATTTGGGGGTTTGGTAAAAACGATATTATCGAGAGGGTCCATTTAAAATTTTGTAAACTTTTATTACGTCTAAAAGTATCGACACCTAATTTTATGGTATATGAAGAATTGGGTAGATATCCTCTAGAAATTGATATTAAAGTAAGAATGATTTCATATTGGTGTAAACTTACAAGGGAAACAGTCAACATTATCTACAATAGCATACAAACTGTTACACAAATGTATGTTAAAAATTTTCAAAATTGTAAACTTTCTGCTTGGATAAATCACATTCATAAAATCTTAAATGACAGTGGAATGTCGTATATATGGACTTTGCAAAATTGTATATCTGAAAAATGGTTAAAATTAGTAATTAAAAACAATTTAATTGATCAGTTTAAGCAAATATAGAACTCTTCCATCGAAACATCTTCAAAAAGGGGGGTGGGGGGGTGTAATTATAAATTGTTTAAAAAGGAATTAAAATTCGAGAATTATTTAGACATTTTAGAAGATGAGAACAAATTTACATGGTGTAGATTTAGAACTACGAATCACAGACTACCGGTAGAAATGGGGAGATGGAAAAAAAATTATTAGAGAAAACAAGTTCTGTCATTTATGTTCAAGAAGATAATTGGGAGACGAGTACCACTATATTTTTGAATGTTCTGAATTTATTAATGAAAGAAAACTTTATTTTGATTTTGTCCATATAAATGACATAATATCATTAATTATAATACCCTGATATCTTCTAAGTCTATATATACTTTAAGTAAACTCTGTAAATTTATCAGAATAGTAAATAAGAGGATATGTCCTCTAGGTTGATCCAGCTTCTTTTCACAATTCAATATTTGCTTAATTATGTATTACATGTATTTATTTCTTATGTATATTGTGTTAATTGTACATGTCATCTCTGTACCTCTGTAAATTGGTTATGAGAAATAAAGATATACATATTATAATTGTCAATTTTTTGGGCTCATTCCTGTCATACCCACTCTAAATCCGTGCCTGAAGTATATGCTGATACATCAATCAAAACTAATCTGTCAACGCAAGCCCTACAATTATCCAATTTAAAAGACTGTTGATAAATATGTTGAAAACGAAAATTCTAGGGGGCTTTTCCAAGAAGCCCCGATATCTACAAATTGAAGTGAAAGGTTTTTAGATTTTGATAACACTGATAAGATCGGATAAGGCTGTAAATACAGCTGCTCAAGAAATATAGTAAATATTTGTTTTATGTTGTTAAGGTATCTAAATGACAAAAAAAATCAAATGAAAAGGGGAAAAGGGGAAAGTGTTGGCTAAATATCCAAAATCAAATTGATTATGGATGTAATTTACACTATATCCATAAAACTCCATACAAGATCTGATAATATGATATAAGATCAACTGAAAAATATGGAAAAACATTACTAGAAAACTATGAAAACATGTTTTTCGAGAAATTGAGGTCTTTTAATATCAACAATAAACTTTTCTATACAGCAAAATAAAGACAAATTATATTACAGAACCATTTATTGAAAATTCAAACTTTGAAAATAGAAAACTAATTGTGAAAATGAGAATAAGTTATCATGTTTTAGAAATTGAAAGAGGCAGATATAATAAAATAAATAGAGAACAACGAATTTGTAGGCAATGTCACCTAAATGTAGTTGAAGAGAGGAACACTTCTTCTTTCATTGCCAAAAAAAAAAAAACGAATTAGTAAGAAAGGAATTTTTAACCCAGATTGAAAATTTAGACACAAATTTGATGGGAAATAATCATATTCAAAATCTCGAAACAATCTTATCTTCTTCATGTCTTATGCAACTTGCTGCCCCTTTCATTCAAAAGTCATTAGCACTAAGGAGAGTGGACTCAATATAACTGCATAATGTTTGTTTTAGTGTATGAATGGTTTGTATGTTCATGTTTGTATATGTATATATATTCATGTTTGTTTTATGCCATCAACCCTATAAGGGTATAAAAGAGCATCAATAAAGTTATTATTATATTTATTATGATGTGGTATACCTCAAAAATGAATATTTATGAACAGCCCCAAGTACTTAATGACTAGCCTTAAATACTAAATGACTAGCCTTCTATACTTAATGAATAGCTTTAAATAATTAATGACTAGCCCTAAATAATTAAAGACTAGCCTTAAATAATAAATGACTAGTCTTAAGCAGTTAATGACTAGCCTTACATAATCAATGACCAGCCTTAAATACTTAATGAATAGCTTTAAATAATTAATGACTAGCCTTAAATAATTAATGACTAGCCCTAAATAATTAATGACTAGCCTTAAATAATTAATGACTAGTCTTAAGCAGTTAATGACTAGCCTTACATAATCAATGACCAGCCCTAAATAATTAATGACTAGTCTTAAGCAGTTAATGACTAGCCTTACATAATCAATGACCAGCCCTAAATAATTAATGACTAGCCTTAAATAATTAATGACTAGCCTTAAATAATTAATGACTAGTCTTAAGCAGTTAATGACTAGCCTTACATAATCAATGACCAGCCTTAAATACTTAATGAATAGCTTTAAATAATTAATGACTAGCCTTAAATAGTTAATGACTAGCCTTAAATAATTAATGACTAGCCTTAAATAATTAATGACTAGCCTTAAATTGTTAATGACTAGCCTTACATAATCAATGACCAGCCTTAAATTCTTAATGAATAGCCTTAAATAATTAATTACTAGCCTTAAGCAGTTAATGACAAGCCTTACATAATCAATGCCCAGCCTTAGATACTTAATGAATAGCCTTAAATAATTAATGACTAGCCTTAAATTGTTAATGACTAGCCCTAAATAATTAATGACTACACGTCTACAGACTAGCCGTACATAATTATTGCTCAGTTGCCATATGTATGTATTTATTAGGCGAATACCGCTACATAATTTATTTAACTTTCAAAAATATACTTAATAAACTACATCTCAATCCCCTAATAGTATTAGAGTTCGTAAAAAGAACAACTTTAAAGAATAAAAAATCCCAACAACATTGAAACAGCTGACGTACCCTCCGACATGCTGGTTTACATTGACAACTGCACGATCTCCGTTGCGTTTTAAAAAAGGGACGCAACTCTAAAACATGTTTATCCCCATTCTTGATCCAGAGTTGTCGTTCCTGCTACGCTACACTCCATCTCTGTCAACCACAGGCACTTGTTTCTATCAATGGGGAACTCTTCCTCCCTCTTACTATTACAAGGTGCTCAGCTATTTATTTTGAAAAAATGGACACCTTCGCTTCACGCTATTTTATGGTATTATTTACGCTTAAAATACACCCTACCTTATAGCAGTCGCTCCTAAATACATTTATCTTCATCAATATCCACAATTTTCATACCCTTCATGGTGCCCTATGACATACATAACGATTTAAAATACACAAATGTGACCTCTTCACGACTAGACAAATCTCACCATATTAACTTCCGGTTAAATCGAGCGGTAAATTTGAAGCTTCAAATGCGATTGGTTATGTGTAGAATCGAAAGCGAAAGCAAAAGCGAAAGTAAGTCAAATTTCCATTAAATTTTTATTTAACAAGAAGTGTGGTTTGTAATGACTTGTAGTATCCATTTAAGAAAAATACATAAATGATCAAAAACACAACAACAAAAATTTAGATGCATTTTATTTTATTAACATATATTCATTCTGACCTGAACCGGAAGTTAATATGGTGAGATTTGTCTAGTCGCGAAGAGTTCACATTTGTGTATTTTAAATCGTTAGGTATGTCACAGGGCACCATGAAGGGTATGAAAATTGTGGATATTGATGAAGATAAATGTATTTAGGAGCGACTGCTATAAGGTAGGGTGTATTTTAAGCGTAAATAATATCATAAAATAGCGTGAAGCGAAGGTGTCCATTTTTTTTTCAAATAAATAGCTGAGCACCTTGTAATAGTAAGAGGCAGGAAGAGTTCCTCATTGTCATTGATAGAAACAAGTGCCTGTGCTGTCAACGCCCATTTTACAAGATTTTTGTAAAATTTAGAAACAGTAAAAAAAACTGTACTTAAAATTGTTTTAATTATTGTAAATATCAATAAAGATGAAAATAAATCACTCATTTCAAATAAATTCTCTCTTAAAAATGATTTGTGATCGTTTTTAACTTTTTAATTTTTACCTCCGCAAAATAGTTCTCCAAGAAGTGGGGGGTAAAATCATTTTTAAGAGAGAATTGATTTGAAATGAGTGATTTATTTTCGTCTTTATTAATATTTACAATAATTAAAACAATTTTAAGTACATTTTTTTTTACTGTTTCTAAGTTTTACAAAATCTTGTAAAATGAGCGTTGACAGAGATGTTGTGTAGCGTAGCAGGAACGACAACTCTGGATAGAGAATAAGAGATGTTGTGTACCGTAGCAGGAACGACAACTCTGGATAGAGAATGGTTTATCTCCTAATAGTATTAGAGTTTGCAATAAAAAAAAATAAAAAATAAATAAAAATTTCACTAAATAATTCTAGTTTGGCGATTTTGTTGATCGCATCTATCCCGTTGAATTTGAAATAAAGGATACCACAGATAAAGATAGATCTGCTTCATACCTTGACCTACACTCATGTATTTGTACAAAAGATCTAAGAACATTTAAAATAATTCGCCACAACCAGTCAATCGCTATTCGCTGATTATAACGAAGAAAAGTCATGTGCGATGTCTTCAAAACTTTTAGCCAACGTACGGATACAAATACCTTGTCCTAGGAAAGGACAAATTTTTATTTGGTAAAATACCACTCTGATTCTACTAAAATGTTCTCTGAAACTGATATCATCAATATGCTCGAGTTTTTGATTGAGAAAATATTTGCTGTTTGTTGGACGTGTTTTTCAACAGAGAAACGGCATACATGTGGGTACAAACTGTGTTCCTCTTCTCGCCGACTTGTTCTTTTATTCGTACAAGGCAGATTTCATACAGGAGCTTCACAAGAAAAATGAAAAGAAGCTAGCCTGATCCTTTAATTTCACGTTCCGCTATATACATTTAGATGAACTTTCACTAAATAATTCTAGTTTTGGCGATTGTGTTGATCGCATCTATCTCATTGAACTTGAAATAAAGGATACCACAGATACAGATAGGTCTGCTTCATATCTTGACCTACACCTCGAAATTGGCAGTGAGGGGCGGTTAAGAACGAAACTTTACGACAAAAGAGATGATTTCGATTTTCCCATTGTGAACTTTCCATTTATATGTACATGTAACAACAGCGCCTGCATATGGACTATGCATTTCCCAGTTGATCCGATATTCCAGAGCTTGTGGTTCCTATAAGGATTTGTTTGATAGAGGGTTGCTGCTAACAAGGAAGCTACTGGACCAAGGATTCCTATTAGTTAAGTTGAAGTAATCACTTCGAAAGTTTTACGATCGGCACCATTACTTGGTTAACCTTTACGGAACATTGGTGTCACAAATGACCACGGATATGATTGTTTCCCTTGTCGTAAGCACTTTCCGGTCCTTTCCTCGTTTTGAATGACTTATTGCCGTGTATGTAGCTAGAATAACACGACGGGTGCCACTAGTAGAACAGGAATTGCTAATCCTTCCGGAGAACATGAGTTCACCCCGGATTTTTAGTGGGGTACGTGTTACTCGATCTCTAGTTTTATGTGTAATGTTTTGTAGATCGTTGTTTGTCGTTTTGTCCTTTTTCTTTTGGCCATTGTGTTGTCTGTCCTTCGATTTACGGGTTCTGATTACCTTTTTGGTATCTTCAAACTCTTTCTTCCAAGCAGTATCATCTCTCTATATTGACAATTTCCCATCATATTGTTGTTATTTCATGAAACTTGAATTTATTCCTGCTCAAGAAATACAAGCAAATTATCCGCAATTCTAACATGACCTCATTCTTTCGCTTTGTTAACAAACGAGCGAGTTATCCATTCGGTATAATCTCATTGGCACATGGGCCGGTGAATTACACTGACTTTTCCATTGGTAGCATAAATTGTGTGCGACATTTTCCGCAAACGTAAATATAAATTACCGTCTTCCAATGAAAGTATACTACTGTATTAGTACTCTTAATCATATCAGAATCATGGAGGCCATAATGTGTTTTAAGTTTTAACATGGATTGGTGGTTATTAATAAATTTTATCCCTCGCTTCTGCCTCTGGATAAAATACTAATATCCGCCAATCCATGTTAAAACTCCCAACACATTCTGGCTTCCATGATTTATTTCTTAATTATATTATTAAGCTATATAAACATATATCATATATCATTTCAAAATGTGGCCCATCATAAGATCAAAGTAATATATATTATTGTATGTAAGCTCCAACATCTAATATGATATGGAACACGACAAAAAGATAGCGGGAATATACTATATACATTGTAGTAGGTTTTCCCTTTGATAAATTGCCAAACGGATGTCGCGCCCAATTTTGATGATGTGTCGCGAAAAACTGGAGCTCTGTAAAAAGAATGTACAAAAGTAACTGTTCATGCTAAATCTCGACTCATTTTGGTTGAGTGGCTCTGAAGAAAAATACCCCACAATCCAATGTTTGGATTCTATATCCTCTAAGATCTTCTTAAGATACGTTTAAAATAGACTTATTAACAGGTGGCAATTGTGATCATTTTACCGTGATGACTATTAAACGTTGTTGGTCTGTTTGAAGTGATATTTACTGGGATTATCTCTTGAATTGACGTCTTTAATACAACATGTGAGCCAATCAAAAGTCTACATACTAGTAGCTGTCACCATAATTGTTAGATTACCGTAATTTGTATGCTTCAATAGGTAGATCAAAGACCTTGGGAGGAACTAACCGTAAAAAATGTTAGTATAATAGTGTGTCGATTAACTGTATCCGCTTTCCAATAGATACGGTATGGCAAATTGTGTAGATTAATAATTAAAAAAACAAATATAAAATAACAAGCAAAATTCGTTGAAACCGCAGAATTCATTTTTGAAAAAAATGTGCAAAGAGTCATTGGGTGTTCTCACCTTAAAGTTGAATTTGTTTATAAGGTTAACTTACAGGCACTTGTTTCATTCAAAAAAGAGAAATATCTCGGGAGTGTAACGATATAATTGGGTCAGCGAAAGGATCACAAATAAGTGAAACATATTGAGGCGAAGTGGGGTAGGGGAAAAAGGACAGATATTTACCTTGAAGTAAAGAAGAGGAGGGGGCATACATTTTGTTAATGAAACAAGTGCATGTGGGTTAACTATTGGGGTTTACCAAATGCTGATATAAGAATACCGATCACGTCACACTGATCTCTCTTCAATTTGAGTAAATTATCCCTAAAAGACTGAGAAGCACGACCAACAGTGACTGGTGCAAAATTTAAAATTATTTTAAGATATGGAAATATAAAACCATGCAGATTTGGTAAATTGCATAATGAAATAAAAGTCACAGATAAAGCTACGGATACATGACACACATTAAGGATAAGTATTGTACCAAATGTTTTTTCTGTGTACCTTTTTTTAAATAAACATCCATATTTGTTTTAATCAGAAATGTAGTTCTAAAATGAGTACAAACATCTAGTCTGAACCGCTACAAAATAAGATTTAAAAATAATAAAGTTTATGTTTATATTGTACGTGTAGCATAAAATAATAAAGTTTATGTTTATATTGTACGTGTAGCATAAAATAATAAAGTTTATGTTTATATTGTACGTGTAGCATAAAATAATAAAGTTTA
>MJUT01038087.1:441654-452056 GCA_002080005.1 Gigantidas platifrons
CTGTATGCCTTTAAACAGTGATGGTCAACAATTCCACCAATATCAACAAAACGAACAATGACCTCTCATTTTAACTCACTGAACACAGAAAGGGGACAACGACATATAACGTTGGAAATTCAGGCCCGCTGGATGAGGACAGGGAGAAAAAGTGAGCGGGGTTTATTAACTAGTTAATGGTGGGATATTAATGCGGTTAATAGGATCCCAACCCCCTCTTGATAACTGGAGGTCCAAAGATATACAAACAAGCGATAAAAAAAAACCTGCACAAATTTGCTTCCACCCCAAAAGACCATATGATATCACAAAAATGAAAGACAACATAAATATGGACAGTTCAATATCAATGAATGTTAGTAGTTAACTGACTATTAGCTAGGAAGGTAGAATCTGTTGGTTAAAGACAGTTACTCTTAAAATGTCACGTAAATCCGATTTTGGACACCACAAAGCAATACTCTTTTTGTTCGTTAATTTCCAAATGTCTTTTTATCAAAAACAATTTAAAGATTGGTCCCAAACTTTGAAGTTATGTCAGAAACCACAATCAGAGCTAGATTTAAAATAACAATATTTTATATTCTAGACCCGCAAAATGGGCACACATTCCGCCAGAAGTAACATTAGTATCTCTGAAACATATAGACACAGGCAGGATTTTGTCAACTGTCAAAGACCTCAAAATATCAGGGTACATTTTTCAGCATTTGCACATTTTGGATAATGATTAATTGGCACAAATGCTTATATTATAGGTTGTGATATTCATTCTTCATTTCAAACGTTTAAATTTTATACCGCAAATAAAAAATAAACTAACTTTCATCATTCCATTCAGAGAAATGTGACTACGTCATGCAGTATACAAAGAAAACAAAACCCTATAGCCACAGCAAATAGGGGACATCTTTGAACTTTAAAATATTAACATATCTGATAAGTTTTAATACAAATATATTTCGCATTTGCTTTATTCTATACGATTAAGCTTCAAGTCAGTCTGGTCGTGATCATATGGTAGTTGGATTTATAACTACCTATGCGATCAGTGCTATCACCACTAACGTTGTGAGTTCGAATCCCGCTCATGACTGGGTGTACTCGATACAATTTTTTGTGTCAGTGACTTGCGGCAGGTCGGCGGTTTTCTCCGGGTACTCCGGTTTCCTCCACCAATAAAACTGACTGCCACAATTTAACTGAAATATTGAATAAAATGGCGTTCATCACCATCAACCTAATCCCATTACCTTCTTTTTTCCTTTTTACTAGTTTATTGTGTGTCCTTCCTTGATTTACTACTACTAATTAAACCTTTGGTGTCTCCAAACGTTTCTCTACTAATTACTAATTAGGAACTGTAAATTTCAACAACAAATGTATCTTAAAATCCATGTTAGTGACAAAACGCTGACGACTGGGCAAAGTATGTCCTCGGTGTCTTACCGGGGTATTGTCTACAATATAGAAATGCCTCTTTTTTCCTATAGCAATCTGAACCCCCACCAAAGAGCCATTCCCAATACCGGTACCACTTTTGGTCTGGTCCAAATGGTCACGAGAAGTATTGTCATCACTTTGAGTTCATCTATTTTTTTTTAAAGAAAACATTTATGGGGGTATTTTTGTTCTTACATCAATATGATTTGAACGCAGATGATAGTAGACCATTTGTAGACCAGGGGGAGAATGTACGTCATAACGTAGGATGTCGGACCCGAAATTTGGACGCCATTTTTGTCACTTGAAGGAAATGTTTTACCTCTAGCATTAGTTATTATAAGGATATTATTAAATGTGATAGTGCGTCAAATGCCCCTAAATGTCCGCTAAACAACGGTGTGTCCATCGTTCAAAAGCATGTTGTCAAACTCTCAAACACTTCAACAATGTTTTCGCAACAGGTGAAAATAACGTAGGATATTGGAGGCATTTTCACTAAAAAGGACCCATTTCTCCTTCTGTCACATATATAGACGAGAGAAACATATTGCCGAGTGTTCGAAAATTGATTACAAATCCAACTGTAATAAAATGTCTTAACAATTCGCAACGATTTTGTCTTTTGAGAACGAAATCGTAATATGATGTCGAATACACTCATGTGTAACGAAGGATGTCGGCCACACTCACCTTATTATTATAGATAAAACGGATCTATAGCTGGAATAGCAGGTGATTTTAAACTTTAAAGCAGTTGGAATACCGTTATTATTTTATGTAGAGGAAATAAATATATAATTACAACATATTAATTCTACACCAGGACTCAACTGCTTTGACACATATATGATACCATGTAGTTTTAAAGAAATACAATAAGACAATTAAAATGATATGCTATATTACATTTGGGGTACAATATTTAATAAATATTTTTTTACACATCTGGAAAACAATAGAAATAAAATTATAACTGGTATAAGTGTCTAATAATTGCCGAGTTAATAACATATTTTCGGTAATCAACGGCTTATCATAGTCCGTTATCTTAATACTCGTTAATAACATTTATTAGAACACTCAGACACATGAAAATGTGCAACATGAGGTCATATTACATGTACAAATATGAAGGAAAAAAACATGACAAAATGAACATGTGATTACAATTGGATCAATACAGAAAATCAATAATACAATATAGGTACACTGACGATTAACGACAGAGATTTTTACGAGAATTAGAAAAACATAATTTAGAAAAAAAAATCCACAAGTTTACTAATAAATAAGGATATATTTTTAAGAAGTGGTACGTTACAAAGTGAAAGTCATCCTTTCATCTTATGGATGGTAGGATTTAAAGTGTAATATTTTGGGATAAATTTTGATTTTAAATCAGCGGTTAATTCATGTTTGCAAATAAACAAATAATGAAACTCATCTCCGATATTATCTCTACAAAAAGTACATATTCTGTCATTCCTAGCAATATTTTGCCATCTTTCTGTTTCTATGGGGAATTTCATATTTGAACATCTAAATTTTGATAAATTAATCCTATTTTTCGCTGATAATATAGATAAGTATTTCTCAAATCCAAATTCAAATTTGCAGATCGAGTAAAATTCAAAACGAGATGAGTTTTCAACATCTTCGAACCACTGTTGAATAAAGTGATCATGTAAGCGTTCTTTTAAAACAGGTTTCAGTGAATGTATATTAATATTCAATTGATTGGGAAAATTGCATTTTTAACAATACTGGGACCATATAATTTAACGTAGTTAATCTCAAATTTAAAATTCTCTTTTTTGGCCATGCAAAGTTAATTACTTGGTTCTCAGGCCCTTTTTTGTCAAAATTGATGAGGGAGGGCGGCATTTGTTTTTATCCTTTTACTGCTGTAAAAAGTGATGAGGGAGACATTTTTACTTCTTTTTTTTTTGTGAAAAATATGGCAATGTATAAATCTTTTCATTACTTTATTGAAAATTTCAATTTTATTTCTTCCGATGGTGGCAGAAACATCACAAGTGGTTAATTTTTATGGAAACGTCCAATCNCCAAGCAATCTTCCAAAGGAAAAGGCAAAACTCATAAATAAACAAACAGACAATGTCAGTCAACAACCGGAAAACTGAAAACCACAATGGCCCTGACTTGGTACAGGCATTTCTAAAGAAATGGTGGGTTGAATCAGATTTTACGGAGCCATACCTCCCGCTTCCATTATGGTTAAAAGGTTCCGGTTGTCACTATAACAGCATTTTTAACAATACTGGGACCATATAATTTAACGTAGTTAATCTCAAATTTAAAATTCTCTTACAAAATTTTAGATATATTTTTCCATGATTTGTAGATTTTCAAAACCCCAAAACTTCTGAACCATAGAGAATAATTAGTTCGACTAAACGATGCTTTAAATNTCATTTAAGCATGATGCGTTTTAAAGCGTTTCACCGACCACGCGATATAAGAGAAAAACGGATGCGGTTGTTTTTTCCGTACGGACAGCGCTACCGCATTTATTTATTTTTTTTTTTTACTATTTTTGCAAAAAAATCGGCAATGCGGCAACGAATTTCCACATGCGGGCGGGCCTGAGAACCAAGAAATTAACTTTGTATGGCCTAATACCAAATTTTATATGTATTTTTCCATGATTTGTAGATTTTCAAAACCCCAAAACTTCTGAACCATAGAGAATAATTAGTTCGACTAAACAATAAAACAATTTCAGTCGTGGCCGTGTAATTGGATTTACAACTACCTGTATGAAATCAGTGCCTATCATCACTGATGTTGTGAGTATGTGATAACTTTTGTCAGTGACTTGCGACAGGTCGGTGGTTTTCTCCTGATTCTCCGGTTTCCTCCACTAATAAAACTGACTGCCACGATATAACTGTAAATATTGTTGAACGTGGCAAACAAATCATTGAGCCGTTGTTATCAAACGTGTGTGTGGCCGACATCCTTCGTTACACATGAGTGTATCCGACATCATATTACGATTTCGTCCTCAGTAGACGAAATCGTTGCTAATTTTTCAGACATTTTATGACAGTTGGATTTGTAATCAATTTTCGAACACTCTGTAATATGTTTTTCTCGTCTATATATGTGACAGAAGGAGAAATGGGTCCTTTTTAATGAAAATGCCTCCAATATCCTACGTTATTTTCACCTGTTGCGAAAACATTGTTGAAGTGTTTGAGAGTTTGACAACATGCTTTTGAACGATGGACACACCGTTGTTTAGTGGACATTTAGAGGCATTTGACGCACTATCACATTCAATAATATCCTTACCATAACTAATGCTACAGGTAAAAGATTTCCTTCAAGTGATAAAAATGGCGTCCAAATTTCGGGTCCGACATCCTACGTTATGACGTACATTCTCCCACCCCCCTGTAGACTACAGCAATGATTCGCTAAATTAACGACGGCCCGCTAAGCCCTTCGGCAAAATTCACTATCTGTTATGTCTGTATGTTTCTCATACATAAAAACAAAATAAAACTTCATTAACGGTGTAGTACTGTGTTACATTAACGGTGTAGTACTGTGTTACTTTAGGTAAAACTTAAGACCGACATTTGCCCATGTATTTTTATTTAATTATTTATCTGTTTTTGACAGCAATATAACTCAGCTTTTTATTATATATATTATAAGGGTAATAACAAAATTACCGAGCCCCGAACAATCTTCCAAAGGGAAAGTCAAAACTCATAAGTATATAAACAGACAAAATCAGTCAGCAACCGGAAAACTGTGAAAACTGTAATGACCCTGACTTGGTACAGGCATTTCCAAAGAAATGGTGGGTTGAATCAGATTTTACGGCGCCAAACCTTCCGCTTTCATTACGGTTCAAAGGTTCCGGCTGTCACTATAACAGCATTTATAACAATACTGGAACAATATATGATGTCTTTTTAAACGATACAGTAACATACAACAGTATCTAACAAATGACAGGTCTGTAGTTTTCACCGGGTACTCCGGTTTCCTCAACCAATAAAACTAATCGCCACAATATCACTGAAATATTATTGAAAGTGGCGTTAAACACCATAAACCTAAATCATTAAACAAGTAACATCCATAATATATATCTATATATAACAATGACAATCACAATACCACTTCTTTTTTCTGTGGTCATGATAAACCCATTGTTCTGGAGATCCTAGTTTTTCTCAAAGAACTGCTAATATAAGTTTCTTCTTCTTCTGGTGTATGATACCTCAACTGTTCTCACAGAATGGCATAAGACCAACTACATATACTGTTCTCACAGAATGGCATAAGACCAACTACATATACTGTTCTCACAGAATGGCATAAGACCAACTACATATACTGTTCTCACAGAATGGCATAAGACCAACTACATATACTGTTCTCACAGAATGGCATAAGACCAACTACATATACTGTTCTCACAGAATGGCATAAGACCAACTACATATACTGTTCTCACAGAATGACATAAGACCAACTACATATACTAATTTTTCTCTGTGGTATGAACCCAGTTTTTCCACCAGGGGCTGATACATGTAATTCCAATTTTTCTGTGCAATACCGGTATATATTACTAGAATTTCAAAAGGGATATAATCCCAGTCTTTCTCCATTTTTCTTCTTCTGGTGGATGATACCGCAACTGTTCTCTGAGAATGATATAAGACCGGCTACATATACAGTTACTAGTTTTTCTCTGTGGTATGATCCCAGTTTTTCGCCAGGGGGTGCTAATTCTAATTTTTCTGTGGAATACGATATAACTAGAATATCAAAAGGGTACAACTGTATATTCCCTATTTTTCTCCGTTTTTTCTTCTTCTGATAACCACTTGTAAAATTGTTATCTACTAGATTAGAGAATGTCTATTCGGTTGAATAAATCTGAAAACATTTCGATACTGTTTAAACAACTTGGAGGTGAAAAAAAAATGATGTATATGTTTTACTATTGTTGTAAAGAGAAATAAAGAGTAACATATAATATGTCTACAAAGCCTTTAATACAAAAAATCTTATAAATAATGTAATGCAATTGATATTTTTTAATAAGAAGTTGTTTTTCAAATAAAACAGTATGACTATATATATGTCACCTGTCATTTTATCACACTGATCACCTGTCATCGACAACACAAAAATCATTAAAAATATCAGGTAATCTAAAATTATCAATGCTATTTCGACAATTTCAAACGCACCGCGGAAATAAAATTTTAAAATGTTTGAGGGAATTGTACCTGAGATTTTTGTATAAGATATGCGACAAATTGTTTTATATTATATTAGTAGTAGAGCATGTCCGTATAGCCCCATTGCCCCAATGTTCAAGATTTTATTAAACAACGCTCAGACACATTATGTGTAACATGAGGTAAATATACAATATTAAACATGAAATGACGAAATGAACAGGTACAAAAGGTACAATACAATAATGTTTCATAATATATGAAGAACATAAAATATATTTACAATATCAAGCATTAAATATGACAAAATTAACAGGAACAAAACATTAATGTTTCACAATATATTATTAAGTTTTTTGATAAAAACTTATATTTTTCTATATAGGTTAACATTGCAATAAGATAACAGTCCTGATAATTTTTGTTTATTTGGATACCTTGTGTAATATTCAGTAATAAGGTTTTCTCTAATTCTTACTAGTTCTGGAGACTTGCAAATAAATAAATAATGAAATTCGTCTCCAATATTTTCATTGCACATATTACATATACGTTCTTCTACAGGAATACTATACCACCTTCCAGTTTCAATAGGAATTTTTAAATTAGAGGTTCTTAATTTTGTTATCCAGATTTTCAAGTTGTTTGGAATTTTTATCAAATATTTTTCAAAACAAAGATTTTCTTTAAAGGTTGAATAAAATTTTCCTCGAGAAGATAACTGCATGTCATGGCGCCATTTTTAAATAAATTGATCGTGTAAAAGTTGCTTTAATAACAATTTATAATCAGAATCATCTTGGTTGGCAAACACGTATCCCATTCCTGTATCGTTAAATATTGATTCTATAAAATTCAACCATTTAAAAGTATAAACCCCATTTTGCTTTAAACTAAATAATAATTTATACATACCACTACTTAATTTGTCGCCATATATCAGATTTCTCCAAAATGAAGCCATTCTAATTTTAATTGTAATTTCCAAAGGAAATCTACCTAATTCCCCATATACCATATAGTTAGGTGTTGTAGACCTAACTTTTAGAATACGTTTACAAAACATTAAATGTACTTGTTCTAAAACTTTCAAGTTTTCAAATCCCCATATCTCACAGCCATAGAGTAAAATAGGTTCTACCATGGCATCGAAGAGTTTTAGCTGTAGGTCAGTTGGGATGGCTTGGTTTCTTATATTTTTGTATAAGCTGTATAATGCTTTTTGTGCTTGATTAACTATCTTTCTCTTCGCTTCTAAAAAATTCCCATTACATTTAAAAGTCAAACCAAGATATGAATAAGTATCAACCACTTCTATATGTTTGCCCTGTAATTTAAAATCAAACTTTTGTTTCATTTTAAGTTTGCTAAATATCATCATTTTTGTTTTAGCAATATTTATTTCTAGTTTCCAAATTTCACAATAAGTTTGAAAAATATCAAGTGCTTTTTGCATACCTTCTACAGAGTCAGCTAAAATGACAGTATCATCGGCATATAATTTATGTTAAAATAATTTTTCCCTCCTGAATTCAGTCAACCGTTATTAATGACGGCTCTCACACCTGTCTCGATCGATAACAAATCCCAAACCCAATAAATTTACATAATTTCGTGTTAATTACTAATAATCCCCGTTAATTAAACCTCATTAATTTATTATCTAAATATTATATATGGGTTTTTATATCTTAAGTATCTATATTTAACGCTTAATTTCTGATGAAGATCCTGTTTATAAATCAATACATTGTAGGAAGTAATTTACACACATGTATAATGCCCTCTGATGAACTCTATAGGTGATTTAAATGTCAAAATCTATACAATCTTTATTAAATTGATTTCAACCAGACTCCAATGTTATGTGAATAAATCTAATTTTTGTACACGTATTCTTTCGAAATATTAATTATAGAAAAACTTTATGTTGAAGTAGCTGATGAGGTATTATTACAAATTTTACTGGGGAAAAACTTCGTGTACGGTTCCTCTGTTTTCTGGTGGTGTAATGATGACCATACGGTGGAGGAGGAGTATAGACGTATCCTTCTTGAGGAGGAGGAGTATAGACGTAGCCTTCTTGAGAAGGGAGAGGAGGTATAAAGGTCTGCTGTTAAAATGGTTCATCTGGTAAATCTTATTTGACACTAATGTCGTAAAACACGTCTTTCCTCTTTTGGACTAGAGATTGTAATGCTCACCCTACCCAAGTTCACCCCAGGTTATTAGTGGGGTTAGTGTTGCTCAATCTTTAGTTTTCTGTGTTTACTTTTGGCCATTGTTTGTCCCTTTGGTATCTTCTTAATATATTTGACGTGGGCGTATGTAAAACAAACAAATATTCGTTTCTAACTGTTATTTATAAGTCTGAACCAATTGTTCTTCGATCGCTGGGATGGTCTGTTACAGGATACCCTCTTAGAATCCATACGGTCGCGTGCTGTAGTCCGGCATGATGACTCTTTTGTCGAAGACTATCCTGTAGTCTTTGTCTTGGTGTACGGTAAGTAATCTCTTGTGGTCTCTGGTGATCTTGAAGTCGTCCCTCACGGTCTTGACGTCATCTCTGTTGTTAACGACCATGTCCTTGATCGTATCAAAGTTAATATTTAGGGCGTTCTTATAGTTCAGAGTGATGCCGCTCACTTTACATATGGTCGTATGTCCTTCCTTATCGGGTCTGGTAAGCTGGTAGGCGTAATTTTTCGGTCCACCAGTGACAAACTCTATTATTCTGTTGTCTGGTACTTCATCGGTGAGATCTAGTATACTCATACGGTCTAGTACGAGCTGGACCATACGGATATTTAGACCATATGGGTTTTTTCAATACAAACATTATATCATAAACTTTTATTGAGTTTTACAAATTACATTTATCATAATTATTATTACTTTAAACAAAACACCATCACCTCATGAAAAGTAAACAGTTTTTGATCTATAATGCAATTTTAATTGTCTACCTCTTCTTCTTCTTCTCTTCTTTGTTTACGGAACATCCATCAACATACTGATGATTATTTTCCGGCGCATGCCTGGTTTGGCATTTAATAAAGTTACATTTTTAGTATATTTTACAATTTTTACCATTTTTTATGACAATTTCAATTTTTTGCATTTTTTATTTTTTATTTTTTTGTGTATAAGATAAAAACAAAATGAGTGTTTACTGTAAGTGTGGGAATGTTTCAAGGAGCAAACTGTGGGAAAGTGCTTCCTTGAAAGTGTCGGTAGTGGTTATATTGGCTATGTTTGCAGGTATATTGTTCCAGTCTTTAATAGTGCGGCAGAAAAATGAAAATTTGTAGCTGTCTTTGTTGCATTGAATTTGCCTGTATGTTTGTTTGTGGGTCGATCTTGTTTTTGACTGGCTTTTTATGAAGATGTCTTGAGCTGGGATAGCAATTTGGTGGTTTATAACTTTGTGGAACATTTGCAATCTTGTTTTAAGTCTTCGTTCTTGTAAAGATGGCCAATCTAAGGTGTTTATCATTTCAGATACACTGCTGGTGTTGTGAAATCTATGGCAAACATAACGTGCTGCTCTTCTTTGTACTTGTTCAATTGCTTTGTTATTTTCGATTGTGTATGGGTCCCAGACTGTGCTGCAGTATTCCAATTTCGGTCTTACAAGGGCTTGGTATGCCCGTTCTTTGACTGTTTTCGAATTTATTTTTAGATTTCGCCTGATGAATGATAGTGATCTGTTTGCCTTT
>MJUT01038087.1:453453-468176 GCA_002080005.1 Gigantidas platifrons
GTCTGACGGTGGTCTGTAGTATGTACCTAGATACAAAGTTTTGTTATTTGTGGATGTAATTTTTGCCCAAATTAGTTCACAATCTACTTCTAGGTCAGTGACTTGTGATGATGTGTACTGGTTTGATATTGCTAGCAGCACTCCTCCATAGCCATCTTTTCGGTTTTTGCTGTATATGGTGAACTTAGATGGTGATATATATTCGTATGGTGATATACTGTCTGAGAGCCAAGTTTCAGTTCCGAATATTATGTCAGGTTTGCATGACTCAATAATTTGATCTATTTCTGGTTTTTTGTTTTTTATCGATTGGAAGTTTATTGTAAGTACTCGGAGTGGTGCTGTAGTACCTTTTGGGGTTTTATTTTTCACTTTAATGTTTTTGTTTTGATTTTTCTGAATAGGTGAAGATGTATATGTTGGTGTGCCTATGTCATCAATATTATTAGTTTCATTTGCTAATTCTGAGTAACTGTTTGATGTTTCTATGGTGCTGTTGAAAAATGTGGTGGAGAAGTTTGGCATTCCACAATTTGTACATTCCCAATATAGGTTACTGTTGTTAAGTATTTGATACATGTAACTGTCTATACCTTGGCATTTAATGTGATACCATTGTTCGCAGTTGTCACAACATACCGCTTCATGTGACCATGTAATCACATTTTCGCATGAACGCCCAGAGTGACACTTGCTGTTACAAGGAACGTCGGACTTTCTACACTTACATGTTTTGATCATGCATGTCCCCTTGCATTTACATATTTTGCTTGCAAGAGAAAAACTTGCTTGCTTTGCAGCAGCATGCAGAGAAATTTCTTCTTTTTTCCAATGCGAAGTTTCAACTTTACGTGCCAAAAGTTCTATATCACCCATATCATAACATGAATTTAACGCAGCAAATTCACATGATAATTTGTACAAATTTGCATCTTTACCAATAATATCATCAACTCTACACAATAATCGTGGTAGATCACCAGATGCCCTATCAACAATAGGTATTCTTACGGCTACAAAACTACCTTTTCAATTTTTGCATTAGACTTTGACACTTTCTTATTGTATTTTCTCATCATTAAAACATTAGTAATCCTCTCGGTCTTCTCACAAGTAAACAGTTGGTTTGATGGTTTTTGTAATAAAGTTCCTAAATATAGCTTCAAATGTTTCTTCCCACATTCTGTTTACTGGCGATTACTTCAATCATTTTATTCAATTTCAAACTATTTTGTTAACTGCGAGTGAGCAGAATTCACTTATTACGAACATGCTAAATTCAGGACATGTAAGTTTGTAATACTAGTAGATTAAATCAGACTTATTTCTAAATTGTACAATTGCGATAATTAACTTTTTTTTAATATATTTTAGATTCGAATAAAGTTGATCTGTAAAATATTTTTGAAGCCTCGATAATCTCTTAAAACTAGGCAGACCGTACGCGTTTTGGAAAAATACGCATACGGTCCGGACCGTACGCGTACGGTCCAAATACGCGTATGGTCTAGAACAGCTCCATTGGCAATAATCGTTGGTTTTACTCCTTTTGGTACAGATACCCTAATATGGGTAGCGAATCGTACCCTTTGAAATTATGTGCAATAACGGTGGCCCCTTCGTTTTCTCCGGAAAACAACCATTTACAAAAGTGTTCAGTTGTGTTCGGTCCGGTAAACACCTGTTCGTTCTTACCACATGTTTGGCAGATACTGTCTTTATCGACGCCTTGATCAATGCATTTTAAACACACTTTATGTACTACACATAGATTAGGTTTGTGCTTATGCTCCACACGTCGTTGATTTATTGAATGCATTTTCCGTCGTTATCGGCTTGATATCCTTGTTCACACTGGATCCGGTCGTCTTGGGTACATTCGAAATCGAAAAAGATGCAAGTCTGTTTCTTCTGTCTATCGTTGTAATCCACAGGTAACATGTAACACTGGTGTCCTGATGGACAATAATCTTTACAGGTCTTGCAATAGACGTTACCACATGTATGATCTCCCATTCGTTTGTTCACGGTTTGTCCGCAGTTCTTGCATTTGTAATAGGGGGTACCCGTTGAGTTTCCTTTAGTCGTCGTCTTCTTGTGGAGATTGAAGCATGTTTGTCCTTTGAAGTATAGTCCACAATCAAGACAATGTATCCAATCATCTTCAGTTTGATCGTGAATCTTCTGGCAATTATGGCATACGTTGTTGCAAGCGTGTTGTTCTTTGTTGCTATATCCTTTGTTGCATGTATGGCAATAATACACTCGTGATAGGAACGCAGTCATACTGGTAATCACATCGTGGTGGTTGTCGTGATAGTACAAGTAGATCTTCTTCTCGAATGTGGGTCCATGGTAAACAATTCCGTTGAAATGCTCTTTCGATATCACATGTATCTGATATCCTACCAGGAAGCGTTGAAAAGTTTTTACATCTTCGATACCACATTGATGTAGGGGTACCCCTGCCTTGGCGTGTAATTCCAACCCCAACTCTTCTTGGATACGACGACCTTGTCGAATAGAATTCCATTGTTCGTGTCCGTCGATTTTAGCTTTGGCCGTTACGATGGCTCTAGCACAACACACGTCATCTTTGTTTCTGATCTGGATGATGCAACGTTTATCTTTCAGGAACCTCTCCGTGTTCACGTAATCACATCTCTTTCCAGTCCCACCCTTAGGAAGGCCGACGTGTGTAATATCCAGTCGTAAACTCTGGTCCAGGACGAACTGTTCGTTGGACTGTAGCACTCTTTCTATCTCGGTTAGTAGTAGTTCACCGGTCAGTTGTTTCATCTGCATAAATGGTAATCTGATGGGAAAATCCAAATCGGGACATTCGAGGCTAACTTGGACTAAATCCTCTACCTGCATTTCTTTTGTCACATCATACAAGATGGAGTCGAACAGGCTCTGTAGGGTTTTTAGTATGTCTGGTACATTCTGGACGTTTAATTCATTGAACGTAACTCTGTACTCGTTGGATTCGGTGTTAAATCGAGGCATCTTCTTTCCCTTCTCCTTAGTAATGGTGTAATACTGATCAGGGTGGTTGATATCCACGGGTTGATTGTGTAAACCGGCTCCACTCCCTTCTCAAGAAAGCTACGTCTATACTCCTCCTCCTCAAGAAGGATACGTCTATACTCCTCCTCCACCGTATGGTCATCATTACACCACCAGACCGAAACAGAGGAACCGTACACGAAGTTTTCCCCCAGTAAAATTTGATATAATACCTCATCAGCTACTTCAACATACAGTTATCTATAATTAATATTTCGAAAGAATATGAACAGCAAACGTGTACAAAAATTAGGATTCTTCACATAACATTGGAGTCTGGTTGAAATCAATTTAATAAAGATTGTATAGATTTTGACATTTAAATCACCTATAGAGTTCATCAGAGGGCATTATACATGTGTGTAAACGAAATACAAGTTAATTACTTCCTACAATGTATTGATTTACAAACAGGATCTTCATCAGAAATTAAGCATTAAATATAGATACTTAAGATATAAAAACCCATATATAATATTTAGATAATAAATTAATGAGGTTTAATTAACGGGGATTATTAGTAATTAACACGAAATTATGTAAATTTATTGGGTTTGGGATTTGTTATCGATCGAGACAGGTGTGAGAGCCGTCATTAATAACGGTTGACTGAATTCAGGAGGGAAAAATTATTTTAACATTGGGGCAATGGGGCTATACGGACATGCTCTACTACTTATATTAATATATGTGATTGTTATTTGTTATTTATATAATTTGTCCACCACGGTATAACTGAAATATTGTTGAAAGTGGCGCTAAATATCATAAACCAATCTGTAATTTGTCATGTATATATATTACAACCCTTTAAACACCACGATAACTGAAATATTGTTGAAAGTGGCGCTAAATACCAAATAAAACCCTTTAAATTAGGGTAATTGAAATCGGTTCCTCATTCACAATACATTTGTATACGATACGGAAATTAAGAATTTCAAATTTAGATCAAAAACTGATTTTATTGTTAACTATATAACGTTTGGATCGGACACAAGTTATGCCAACTTACAAAGGTCCCCTCCACAGAGTTTCAGATGCTCAAAGTTGTGCAATTGTAGACATATTTCAAAATTACTGCAAAATATATCCAAACTTTTGTCAGATACCTACGACAGGTGGATGGTTTTCTCAGGTTTCCTCCACCAATAAAAATGACTGCCACGATATACTAGTAACTGAAATATTGTTGAAAGAGATTTAATGACCCATGATAATTATTTGAAATTCATACATTATTTCTATATTCAAGACTATGATATTTCCTATTTAGAAAAAAACCACTTTCATAACTGTTGTAACATATATTTATGTGGGTTTTTTTAAAGTTAAAATATTTTAGATCTATGTCATAATAATAAAGGGGTACCTTAGGGGTGAATGGTCTTTTTGTATTTATAAGGGGTACAATATACAATTACGGCCCTCTGTGTAGGGAAACATCCAGATTTGTCAACCTGAGGGGAAAACAACCCCCTGAGGGTTGACAAATCTGGATGTTTCCCTACACAGAGGGCCGTAATTGTTTTATTATATTTTTGCCAATGTTTTATAGGTTATCTCCCTTGTGGGGGAATTTGGGTTGTTCGGCGGGGAACAATAGGTGTTGTTCAGCGGGGAACAATAGGGTTGTTTCCCGGCAGCGCAAATTTTTGCCAATGTTTCATAGGTTATCTCCCTTGTGGGGGAAAATTGGGTTGTTCGGCGGGGAACAATAGGTGTTGTTCGGCGGGGAACAACAGGGTTGTTTCCCGGCAGCGGAAATTTTGGCAAAACATCTCAATTATTTTATTATCACATGAGTCGACTAATTTAATCCAATCAAAATCTATCATATAGATTAAAATATAATAATTATTATTCTATTGCTGCATTAAAATTTTCATAATATATGGGCTAGGGTTATGGTATTTAACGCCACTTTCAACCATATTTTAGTTATATCGTGGTAGAGGAAACCGGAGTACCCAGAGAAAATCACTTTAATTTTTCACGATACATTAATGGAACAAAGTCTCATATTTAACAAATAGTTTATAATCTTATTAATATAAAATACATTTGCATTCTGCAGAAGATGTTTTGCTCAATTGAATTCCTTTAACAGATCACTGTCAGATATTTATTTATTTATTTACAAGATAGTATTTTTTACTAACAAAAGACCGCCACGATATATTGTTGAAAGTAGCGTTAAACACCATCAAACAAACAAACAAACAAACAAACAAACAAACAAACAAACAAACTAACTAACTAACTAACTAACTAACTAACTAACTAACTAACTAACTAACTAACTAACTAACTAACTAACTAACTAACAAAAGAACATATGTCAATATAGTCAATGCTATTGGTGAAAATAAACTTGAAATAAGAGGAGGAGGCATCCAACCGCGGGGTTCAAGAGGAGGTTACAATCGTAGTGATGATCATGATCAGCGAGAATCAAGAGAGGGTAATCAGAATGCTGATACCGGACATCGTAGCAATGAAAATCGACAAACAGATAGGAATCATACCGATGACCATGAGGATAATACTAGATCTAATTACAAGCGATATGGGAATCGAGGTGGAAACCGAGGTGGAAATCGACGAGGTAATAGAGGCCGTGGTAGAATTTAGGTAGAGTGCGGATTTTGGAATATTAATGGTTGGAACAACGATGTAAATAGTGACAAATATAATCTTTTAGTTTCTTGTATTCAAAAGCGTAATCTACATATACTGGGTATTGCCGAAACACATTTAACTAAATCGAAGTCTATAGACGTTGATGGCTACAGCTGGTACAGCCATAATAGAAGGGATATTCACGTTCGAGCCAAAAATGGATCAGGAGGAGTGGGATTATTAGTACGTAATGACTTTGCAAGGCAATTTCACATACAAATTGTTGATAATGGCACGGATGGAATCATGTGGGTGCAATTTCAGGATAAAAATTGTGCAACTACCATGTTTTATGTATGCGTCATCTACTTGCCACCGGAAAACTCAACTCGAGCTGTTAACATCCACGAGTTTATGGAAACTTTAATGACACAGCTATATACCATTCCGCAAGGAAATATGTTCTACCTGTGTGGAGACTGGAACAGTCGTTGTTCGGGCTTGTCGGACTCAATTGAAGGCATAGACTCTTTACCCGAACGTAATGTAATTGATTTCCAAACAAACGGATATGGTAACATTTTCTGTGACTTTCTTATTGATGTTAACTGTTGTATACTTAACGGACGAAATACAGTACATAGCGATTTTACGTATGTTTCAACACGTGGTTCCAGTGTCGTAGATTATTGTGTGATACCATATGAGAGTTTAGACTCCTTTAACACATTTTGTGTTACAAGAGCATTGACTGTTATTCAAAGCCTTGGTGAAGCTGGGAGATATGATCTCACTAGGATAGTACCAGATCATTCGTTATTGACATGGAATATGATGCTTAACTTTACGGTAAACGACCAAGTTCATAAAAAGGCGGGTAGTCGTAACATTGGTACTAAAACCAAATACAGTACTCAAAATATACCACTGGATTGGCTTGTAGGTGAAAAAGCGGTGACAGATATTAATCGTACAATATCACATCTTGAAAACTCTGAAGCAACACAACATAATATTGATGAAATGTACGAAAACTTCGTTGCGATAATAAAAACGGAGATGAACGAAATATTACCGAGTAAATTGATTCATCTTAGTGACGGAATATATAATAAAGCTAGAAAATGTAAAAAAAAAAACGTGGTGGAATGATGAGCTTACTATCTTGTGGAATGATGTTTGTAGTGCGGAAAAAATGTGGAATAAATGTCGTATTAATAGCAGAAAAAAAGAATTACGTCTTATTTATGTGCAAAAATGGAAAATATTTGATCGAAATGCCCAGAAAGCGAAATGTCAATGTTGGCATATAATGCAGGAGGAATTAGTGAATTCTCAAGGAAATCCAAAAGAATTTTGGCCTAAAATCGGTAAAATAGGAGTAGGTAACGAACGTCAAAATAATATTCCTATGGAGATCACGTCGAGTGATGGTTCAATTTGTGACGATAAAAATATAGTTATGAATAAATGGGAAAATGATTTTGCTAATATATTAAATCAAAATAGTGATCATAGTTATTGTGTTGAAAATTTATATATAATATAATTAGTGATGAGTTTTTAGATAGTGAAATTACCATTGATGAAGTATATCATGTGTTAAAGTTATCCAAAAGTGGGAAATCTCCAGGTGTTGATAATATTCTAGTCGAATTGTATAAAAATCATACTGCATTGAATGGACTTACTCGTATTTTTAATGTATGTTATAAGATTGGTAAAGTGCCGGCTATGTGGAGTAAAGGCATTATAACACCGATTCCGAAATCATCTACGTCAGACCCTAGAGATCCGATGTCGTACAGAGGTTTAACTTTGGCTCCAGTGGCATATAAACTGTATTGTGGTGTACTTAACGCTCGATTAACTGTTAAACTAGACGACATGGAAGTGATAAACGATAAACAAAATGGTGTCAGAAAGGGACGTAGCACTATTGACCATTTGTCCACTTTAACAACAATTATAGAGACAAGAAAGTTTCGTAAGCTTTCTACCTTTTGTGCATTCATAGACTTTAAAAAGGCATATGACTGTATAAATCGTAACTTATTATTTTGTAAACTGGAATCTTTAGAGCTAAGTAGTAAAATGTTAAGAGCAATATTTTCTTTATATTATAATGTACAATCATGTGTTAAAGTTAACGGTAATTTTACTGATTGATTTGATGTTAAATCTGGCCTAAAACAAGGCTGTATTCTTTCGTCTTTATTTTTCAATATATTTATAAATAACTTGGTTGATGAAGTTAAGAAATTAGATGTTGGTATTAATGTGAATGGTGAAAAAATTGGTATACTTTTATATGCTGATGATGTAGTATTTTTATGTGAAAAAGAAAATGATTTACAAAAAATGTTGGACACTTTGAGTTTGTGGTGTAATACAAATGACTTGACAGTAAATATTAACAAGTAAAAAATTGTTCATTTTAGAACACAGTCAACTGATAGAACTGATTTTGAGTTTATGTTTAATGATAATATATTAGACATTGTACCTCATTATATGTATCTTGGATTATTATTAACTGAATTTTTGAATTATAATGATATGGCAAAAGCTGTGGCAAAATCAGCAAGTAGATCATTAGGCTTACTTATTGCTAAATGTAAAGCTAATGGTGGTTTTGAATATTCAACATTCACTAAGCTGTTTGATTCACTTGTAATGTCAGTAATTGAATATGGTGCCTCAGTATGGGGAAATAAAGATTTTTCATGTATTAATGCTGTAAAAAATAAAGCAATGCGGTTTTTTATGGGTGTAGGAAAGTACACGCCAAATTTAGCTCTCTATGGTGACATGGGCTGGAAGCCATGTATTGTATCACAATGGTCATGTATTTTTAGAACATGGTGTAGATTTACAAAGATGTGTAACAGTAGGATTAATAAAAAAGTTTTTATGTGGTCAAACGAAATGAGTAGTAACAGACTGAAAAATTGGAATTTTCGAGTACATACAAAGTTTAAAGAAGTTAATATGGAATATTTATGTAATACTAATGTAGTTATTGATAAGAATATTATTTTTAATATTGAAAATATATGTTATGATAAATTTAAAGAGAAATGGTATAATGATTTAATGTTAAACGATCACAGTAAATTACGCACATATAGATTGTTTAAAAATGAATATGGTAAAGAAAATTATTTGCTGAAAAATATTCCTGAAAAATATAAAAGTGCATTTGCCAAATTTAGATGTGATGTGGTGTAGCACCTTTAAAAATAGAAACTGTAAGATATGAAGGTATTTTAGCTGAAAATAGACTTTGTTTTAATAATGCTTGTCACATGAATAATTGTATTGAAGACGAAAAACATGTCTTATTGTATTGTCCAGTATATGAAGATTTGCGTCAATATTTATTTAATCATGCTTGTTTATATAATGATAATTTTATGCATTTGTCTGATGCTGATCAATTTATATTTTTATTTAATAATAAGAATATGTGTTTTTATTCTGCCAAAATCTGCTATGAGACTTTAATGAAGAGAAAACTTATTTTATATCGATAATTTTTACATATGTACATATTATTGTTTATATTTTATAGATAACAATAGTCTCTCATAACTCTTCTAAGAGTGGCTCTTGTGTGTTTTTACTATATATGTGTTTTATTTTGTATATTTACTTTGTAAATCAAGAGGTGAGACTCTAATAAAGTATTTGTCTTGTCTTGTCTTGTCTTGTCTTGTCTTGTCTATGTCACTGAAATACAACCCAACCAGTTCTGTCATTTAATTCTAATTTAACTGTATCCTTCAAATTAAAGAATCAATTTTAATTATAGAATCATATTTACTTTAAAATTGTATAAAAAGGGATGTTGTTGTCATGTCACCTCAATAACATTACAGAAAATTGATACTTGTATGTACCAATATGAATAAAAAATGTTTTGGCTAGTAAAAATGAGTTTTATAATATTAATAGAATTCTTTCATACTGCTTTCCAATATTATATAATCGACTGTATTTTGATAAATGACACATGTTGTTTAAATAGCTAATTTGGCGCGAAATTGGTCTAATTTCTAATTTTTGTATATTTTTCGCGAGCCTTCTTCCCGTTCAACAGGTTCAAGATCTAGGGTTTCATGTTACGACACATGTTGGTCATTTGATACAACGATTTTCCCATTCAACATTAGAACATATATCATAGATGATAACAGTATAATTTGAAAGAAAATGTACTTCTATTTTTTTCAATGCATAATTTTCGTAGTTAGAATTATGTTGAGATGTTTGGAACATTTTTTTTTTAGATATATACGTACATTGTATATTATTTATATGGTCGTGGTGATTAACGCCTCTTTCAACAATATTTCAGCAATATCGTGGTGGGGCTGTACCATTACTCCGAAATCCTGTTATTCCAACGGCCCATCATTCCCAGGGGCGGATCCGGGGGGGGGGGGGNAAATATACATTTATAATTTAAATGCAGTTACAACAATACAGAATGGAGACGCATGTTCATACACAAGACAATTCTAACTATTTAAATGATAACATGTTATAGCAAGTGGGCTGTGTTTGGCAGCGCGACCCGAGTAGAGGCAGGGATAATGTATAGTAACAGAGTACATCATATGGTTGAAGAATGGACTACTTGTATGCGATCACTTAGCTCGAGGAGACACCAGGGGCCGGTGCTTAAGAATTGTTTGTTGATTCTCCCTGTGTCTGATCCAGCAAAGCAAGCGTCCCAAATAGTAAAACATCACGTGTTTGATGAAAGGAAGGACTGTGATTGCTTAACTGGAGGAGACACCAGGGACGGTGCTTAAGAATCGCATTTCGATTCTCCCCGTGTCTGATCCAGGAAAGCAAGCAGTTCGAGTAATAAACTGAAATGGGGATGAATAAATGTATTATTTTAGACATTAATATATAGATTTTGTTATAAAAAAAATTGAAGTAGTGTTATTCAGTCACTTAAATTACCTGCAGTATTTATAAATAAAGTGACACAACTCTTTTAAAACTGATACATCCTCACATGTCATTAACCAGTACAATTTTTCTTGAGGATTTAATTGTAGAAAATTGTGACATGATTGAGATATTGTTCTGAACAGCTGTTGTCGTTCTTCTCTAAATTTGCTGCAGCAAAGGAGAAAATGAATTTCATCTTCTACCTCTCCCGAGTCGCACCGCCCACACAACCTATGGTGTGGAGGGATACCCTGATATCTACCAGTCTCAATATGTAAACGATGTGCTGAGATTCTTAGTTTTGTTAAACTTCTCCTATGCTCAAAATTACCAATAACAGATAGATAATTTTCAAACCCAAAATGTACTTTAAATGTGGTGTAAGTGCGAAGCTTCCCCTCTGAGTATTGTATCGTCTGATTTTTCCATAGTTCCAAAAAAAACCTCTGATTTGTCTACTAAGGCTGGTTTTTGAAATTTTCTTTCCTTTCAACTGACTAATTGTTGGAAACTTTTGAAGTATACGTTGGAGAGATCCGTACCATGATGATTTGTTTTGATTATATAGTTGTTTTGATTGTTCATAAGCGTTTTGTAGTAAAGGAATTTTTTTCTAGATATTCAAGTCGGTTCCAATAGTGGAAGATACTTTTTATAATATCGTAATAGAGTGGGAAACGACCAAGTTCTGACAAAACAGCAAAGTTGGTAGTTTTTTTTTATGAACACCTAAGATAAATTTACAAAATTTAGTATGTAATTTTTCACAAATGATATTAGAGTAAATTCTATCTGGAGATAACGTTTCATTTCTAAATCTAGCTGTATTTGAGTTAAAGGTTCCCCATAGTTCACAGCCATAAAGTACAATGGGCTTGAATGTGTGATCAAATATATGTATACTAGGTTTTGGGTTTGGGTTTAGTGAGAGAAAATCTTTCTGGAGTTTAAAATATGCTTTCAAACTTTTCTTATAGAGTTCATCCTGAGCATAGGAGAAAGTCCCAGAAGCACTAAAGTACACACCTAAGTATTTGCAGTGTTGTACACATTCAAGTTCACATGTTTTGTAATAAAATTTATGACGTAAGTGCCCGCATGCCTTGTTGAAGACCAGTATTTTGGTTTTAGTTGGGTTAACTGTCAAACACCAATCATTACAATAACTATCAAGAATATCAAGTTCTGCTTGTAGGCCCTCTGCGGTAGAAGATAACAGAATTATGTCATCTGCATACATAAGGCAGAAAAGAGGAGTGAAGGAAAAAAGTGTGAACCGGGAGAAGCATGAGAAAGACAAAATGGCGGAAGAGAGCAATACGCCTGGAAGCGAAGAGAGTTGAGAATTGAAGAAGGACGCATATCGTAGAAAAGGAGAGAAAGGGAGCACAATGTACATGCAGAAGAATGGAAAAAGCTCCGAAGACAGGGAGACAGTTCCCTTGTTCAGGTCAATAAATAAATCGATCACATCTGTTGAAGCACGATTGGCAACCAACATATGCGACTAATAGAACGCCTTCCATATGCATTATGCCGCTTCCACACACGTTCATTTATTCTGCGTTCCCATGTACGTTTAATGCGAATTGAATGCGCATTGAATACGAATCCAACACGGTTAATGCCTTCACACGTACGTCCAAACGTTTACGATTTCCATTATTTACGTGAAAATATTTACGTTTTCTCTACATGCAAAAAAATAGTATTATTGCAGTCGTAACTTATGCCAACTGAAAACTCCTTGACATAGGTGTGAAGCGTTTAGAGCATCCGATGCGCATTTAATAGATATTAACATGTACATGTGAAGGAGGCATTCATCAGTTTACAATGTATCTAAAACGTATTAGAAAACGCAATAAGGCAGTGTCTCTCCGGTCACAAATTGTGGGAGTCTAGACGTGATACTCCCGACAACAACCGAATTTTAAATAAATAAGAAGAAAAACAACAGGTTTTAAGATAATTATACTACTTTTGACCATTTTTGACGGAATAATGGGTTGTCGGAGAAATGGGCTGTCTGTCGGAATAATGGGCCGTCGGAGCAATGGGCTGTCGGAACATTGGGTGTCGGAAAAATGGGCTGTCGGAATTACGACCTGACCCCGGCGGAGTACCCGGGGAAAACCACCGACCTGTCTCAAGTCACTGACAAAGTTGATCACATAATGTTGTATCCAGTACATCATTCATAGGTTTGGTTTGGTTTGGTTTATGGTACTTAACGCCACTTTCAACAATATTTCAGTTATATCGTGCCGGTCAGTTTTTATTGGTGGTGGAAACTGGAGTACCTGGAGAAAACCACCGACCTGCCGTAAGTTACTGACATTTATACAATTTGTCCACATCTTTATAGTCCTAAATGTTTGAGACATTACATTTATTTAATCCTAAAATTGTTTCAATTTTATTATTTTTTTAACAATAAAATTTGTTATAGGCATGTATTTACTGTTCGTTTAAGTTCATTAAATGTTACAAATCATCGCTTCGTCCATAAAATAAAGATTTAGAGATCTTCATTTAAAATCTAAAAAAGAGCAAAGTTCAGTTCAATCAATTTAATGCGGATTGTATCCTCCTGATATAACTTTATTATACACCTAATACCAATTTTGATATAATTTACTAATATGAAAGATAATAAAAGACAAATCATTTGAGACTTGTGGTATTTCATCCGAATAAAATGATGTACCATTTTACAAAACTCTCTGGGAACGAAAAGGTATATACTTACTAGTAGTCTAATAAAAGATTAAAATTAGATCTCCGCACTTGCTTCCTATTTTCTATCGATCTCATGGGGGATTTTAAAATGCTCCTCTAAGGGTCGCCATGAACGTATTAGAAATTGACCAAACAGCGACTCTTCTACAAAATCTAGTAGACAAGACAAGCATATGTGTTTTGGAACGCACCCGATAGACACCTGATGTATTCATATTGACCCTTTACGGGATCCATAAAAGGAGCTTTTCTAGATATCCCATGCGGCGACTAATAAACAACCGATAGAAAATGAGGGAGCAATTGCGGAGATAAATTTTAATAAGATTGACAAAAGAGTTGTAGTTAAACACAAACAGCACAAAACAAAATAATAATCCCCCCAAAAACATCTTTATTTGATATGGATTACGGTATTAGATATACATCTTTATTTGATATATATATATATATTTATTATGAAACTACCCCTTTACATCGGGGGCGCCAACCGCCGGGGTGTCGGTGGCGCGTCTAAATGGATTACGGTATTAGATATACATCTTTATTTGATATGGATTACGGTATTAGATATACATCTTTATTTGATATGGATTACGGTATTAGATACACGGGCAGAGTTATTGAAAAGTGTCGGTTTTGTCGGTTTTGCCGATAAAAAATCTAAATGTCCGATAAATTCAATCCCTCTGTCCGATAAATATGCGATCCTGTAATTCCCGCACCGGTTTTTAGACGTACCAAAATTGCGACTGGTTTCCGATTTTTATTTTACTTATTTTGGTAATGGTATATCGAAATCAGCGGTGTCAGTAGAATTATCCCTGAGAAATGATTGTCGGTTTCCTCAAGTCAATTTTTTGCCGCCGGGTCGTTATCTTTTATTACTATTACTAATAAATACAATAAAATAAAATAAAATTAACACACCGGCCCTCTATTCTAACTCTAAGATAGCCAAAGCGCTTAGGATATCGGTAAAATGATCATGATTTAAAACCTGTACGTGACGTACATTATGGATAAAATGGCCACTGGTGATGTGCCCAGTGGAACCGTTCTGACTATTTACAGAAATATACGCATTTATCAACGAAATATGAGTGATGCAATTTTATTGGCTTAGCAAAAGCCTTTATGATTTATTTTGTGACCTTCACGGGAAAGATACCAAAACACTGATTTGACAGAAACAAGAAAAAAACAAAAATGTTAACACAACACACTCCTTTATACCATTATAGGACCAAAAGTGAGACCAGGTGTACCATTGGTGGTAAGCATATTCTACATCCCATAAGACACATGTTTGTTCATTTTGA
>MJUT01038087.1:474972-495604 GCA_002080005.1 Gigantidas platifrons
CTTAGAAATATGTGCAGTTCGCTAAATGCAGATTTGCACCTTGTCAATTTAAAGCCAAGTCCTGCATGTATCTGTGGTCATGGTTTTGAAGATTGTATACACTTTTTCTTAGAATGTCCTTTTTATAATGAAAATAGGGCAATCTTGTTTAATAAATTAAAGAATTACATAGTAACAATTGAATTGATATTAGCTGGTGATGAAAATCTGACTACCAATCAAAACATTGAAATCTTTTCTGCTGTTTATTCTTTTATTAGAAGCACCCAGCGCTTTAACTAATGGACTAGCATACTCACTCCAGTCAATGTTGTTTTTTGTTTGTTTGAACTCCTTCTTCTTCTTTATTCCACTGTATTGAACATATTATTTCACCTTATTCTTCTTTATACTTAATTTATTATTATCGTCTAAATATATCATGTAAAATTTATTTATATAATTATCGCCATTATGTGTAATCATTTTTGTTTATATTTTTGTAAAAGGGAAAGGACTTCACTAATGTTGTTATAACTTGTGTCCAATCCCATTTGCAACTTTTATGCAAATAAAATATGTTTAAACTAATTAGATATACATGTATTTGATATGGATTACGGTATTAGATATACATGTATTTTTTTTTATCGAAATTTACATGTCCTAAATAGTGTAATTATCATTAAAACTAAGGTTCTCACGACCATAACCGATTTTGGCTATCTTGTTAAGGAACTTTGGTTATCTTGGTCCAAAGGTTCTCGCGACCATAACCGAATTTGGCTATCTTGTTAAGGAATTTTGGTTATCTTGGTCCCAAAGACTTTTAAATTATTTGGGTTTCAATCATTTTGCCTTTGATTGTATATAATTAAGGTTATGCCAGAACGTGTCGTGTGCACTAAATTTGATATCTACGTTTTTATTAAGCAAGCTGCAATTCAAAATTCATCTGATTCAAGCGCAACATTAACCTATTTTTGCCTGCCTGCCACTTAAAAAAATATTCTTTTTGTAACTACGACCATCTTGGGCGGGTGACAGCGCTGTCGGAAAAAGTGAAAGTGAGCTACCCAATGTCCAGCCCAGTCCAATTTGGTTTCACTTTGTCCAGCAATAGTTTCTGAGGAGAATTAAAAAAATATTAAAAAGAAGACTTATCTGGATAATCTGAATAAATCGATATCAAGAAAGAAAGAAAAAACGGAATATATGTTGAACTACTCGTTGTATCACAGCTGCGGTTCAAATTTCAGCACCGTTTCACTTAAAGTAGTATCAATCAATCAAATACATTTTTAATAACCGCGGTCACCTTGAATGAAGGGTGGGAATGTGTAACAATTTCTAAAGGGAGTCGCTCAAGGAAAATCGCAACCAAGTTTGCTTTGCACAATGGCTCTAGTGGAGAAGATTTTGATGTGAAAAGATTACTTGACGTATGACGGACAACAAACTTTTCTTGACCTGTCATCGGTGTTTGATTATTTTTCTTACACAGACATCCCCGCAAAATTTGTTTTTTTATTCATTGCGGTGAAATTCTGTTAGGGTGTGTGTTATTCGGTCACATATCATGAAATGAATATATTTGGCAATGAACAAGCACGTCACCTTTTTATAGAACAATTTGACTGGGTAAATCCATATAATTTTATTCTCAGACATTTCCCTGACTTACATTTGACTTGTGTTTACATGTACCATATTTACACGTTTGTGTATATTCGAAGACGACCACATCACAACCATCAATGAAATAATACGCACAATGTGAAAGAAACACCAAATTACGAACGCTTCAAATTGTGATAATATTTAAAATTCGACTTTCATGTCACAATAAATATAACAGTAGTAAAGAAAACGTTTGCTTTTAAACGAACAAATCAACACAAACACTGTTATTAGAAATGTATGTCATTTCACTGTGACGTCAATAACTCGGACAGCTGATTGATTCAGTGAACAGGAAATCGATAAGTGCCAACTGTTAACAAAAATCACACGCAAACACGTTCAAAAAATTACACAAATTAAGAGTTTTAAAAGATTGATTAGACTTTGGCTAACGTTATATTTTGTAAAGCATATTTCATTTTAATCACATATACAAACACTATCAACAAAGGATCACAACAAAGTTATAATATAACACTGAAAAATCTTGAAGCGACGATTACTTTTGGCGGGTAAAAGAGCGTGTAGCTTGTCTTACATCGGGAACAGAAAAATCTTTTCACGTGAAAATTAAGAACTACAACGGTCTTTGGCCAGATGAGCTACAAAGGTAGCACTGGGATGGGTCTATAGACGGACCACTTGAAAACGAGTATACAAATGTATATATATTCAATAGATAGGGTCAGAAAAAATACCTTGCAATGGGAAATCAACAACCATCACTAACAAACTGTTGTTCATTAGGGGATGCTGAATGTTGTTTTCTACGTGTAAAGTACGCATCTTTCTCCATACATGAGCCACTCGTCTACGTCTCGTTCCAAGGACGAGTTGTGTATTTGATTCATTTCGCATAACCAGCGGACTTCCCTTTCGGAGGAGTTGTACCTTGTAACAGAGAAAAGAGGTATTGTGTCTACACACGGAGTTCCATCGGAGATCCAGAGTGTATAAAAATCATACTCAGAAGAATGTTATCATTAGGGAGTGCATAAGCCCTAATACATTTTACATTTTTTTCATTTATAGTTCGAACATTATTTAGATAATATATTCAAGATTTACTTTCACAATACGAACTTTATTTAGAAAAAAATATCAAAATAACTCTTTTTATGATATCATATCAGCTATTCAAACGTAAACTTTGAAGAAATCAAACACCTTTGAACATAGCAGGTTGAAACCAAAATGATACGATATAATTTGAACATGGGTCATTAAATATTATATAAAAAGAAAACAAAATTTTCTCAGTTTCACCTGGTGATAGTGAAGAAATTCGTTAAATTTTTAACGAAATAATGAAAAGTTATATAATGATAAAATTATTTCAAATACGAGTTACAATTACTCTTTTTATTTTGTCGTCAGTAACCTCCCACCGATGTAAATCATGCAAACATAAAGGTTAAACTTAAGACAAAATAGTCAGGTAGACTAAAAAAAAACCCACAAATTTAGTAGAAAATCTTAGAGAAATTAATTAGTGGTTTTACACCTCAAAGTATGTTATACATTCATTTCAGTCTATGGAGAAACCACAGGCACTTGTTTCATTCAAAAAATATATGCCTCCCCCCTCTTCCTTGCTTCAAGGTAAACATCTGTCCTTTTTCCCCTTCCCCACTCCGCCTCAATATTTTTCGCTTATTTGTGATCCTTTCGCTGACCTAATTATATCGTTACACTCCCGAGATATTTCTCTTTTCGACTGCCACATTTAAATATACCTACCGGGTCCTCCTCAGACGAATTGGACAAGAATTTTAGCGAAGGTAGGTTGTTTTATTTTTAAGTCGTTGAATCGGATATTGTGTCTTTGTCTTGTGCGTCTTCGTCTTGTGTCTTCGTCTTGTGTCTTTGTCTTGTGCGTCTTCGTCTTGTGTCTTTGTCTTGTGCGTCTTCGTCTTGTGTCTTTGTCTTGTGTCTTTGTCTTGTGTCTTTGTCTTGTGTGTCTTCGTCTTGTGTCTTTGTCTTGTGCGTCTTCGTCTTGTGTCTTTGTCTTGTGTGTCTTCGTATTGTGTCTTTGTCTTGTGTGTCTTCGTCTTGTGTCTTGACAATATACTGCTTAAATTCCTATTTCTATCCTCTCCCCATTCCGTAAGGAACAAATATTATAAAATTTCATAATATTTCTTCCACTTGGAACAAATATTATGGAGGAACTTCTCTGTTCCATGACAATCCAACTATGGTCGCTGTAATATATGAGAAAGTTGAAGTAATGTATACTTCTAATAGTCGCGGTAAAGTAACACTTTTAGTCGCAGTAATGAGTACTGCGTGGTAACGAAAATTTCGAAAAAGTCGCAGTAATGGATTGATTCCTTGTGCGGAGATGAACGACTTGTAGCTAGAAAATTCAAAAAACAATTTCAAAGATTTATGAAGTTATTCTACAGCATAAACAAAGAAAGTATTGATAGTTAAATTGTAGGCGATTTCGGTTACTACTGTCAAGTATTTTGTAGATGGAAAACTGTATTTGAGACTACATAGACATGCACGAAATTGCCACTTGCGTCATAACTCAGTTTAAAATTCGTTTCTTCAGAATGTCTACTCGAAGACTGTCGTTTCATTGACCTAGCACTGTTAGATCGAACTAAGCGCGTTGTTCTAGTACAAAATCGGGCATCATTATCATATCATCGACTGTAACTTGTAACTATAGCACTCACTTTCCATATTGGATGTCCTGTCGTCACGCAGTGTTCGAAAAAGGAAGTAACCGTACATTGAATTGAAAACGCTAAGGCACATTTCATAGAGGACATCACGGTGTGGTAAAATGGCTGCAGTCATAACGAGAACAGGCTTACCAACCACAAACCATAAACACCAAGAATCATGGGCACGACACATACATGAGAATGATGGACAATATTTATAGATTATTATATGGCATTTTTCATATTACATGTCATATCAATCCGAGACCTCCATATTAGCCCAAGGGCCGAAGGCAAGTATATGATAATAAATATTATTATACTTCGTGTAAGTTTCTGTAGTGATATTTGGTACTGTAATATTTTGGCATAGTACCTGGACAATTAGACACTCAGTATAATAATGATATTAATGTAGTCTTGTCCAGGTAATATGCCAAAATATTGGGTCGGGTAAATGTCTCTCAGACCTGGATAATATTTTGGCATATTACTTCGGGTCGGGTATTATGTCTCTCAGACCTGGGTAATATTTTGGCATATTACCTGGACAAGATCACATTATTATATAAGTATAATCATCACCAATATATAAAAGATAATTTGTATGGACCTCATCATGCCAATGTAATACAGATAATCGTTATTTTAGTAAACTACAATAATTTATAAACATCAATGTGGGGGCGCATTTCATCTGGGATGACTGAATTTCAATAGTCTTATTCGTCCCAGATTATATGCAAATCATTTCTATTTCGATTTCATTTCCCTCCTACTATTCCTACACAAAGTATATTCAAACTTTCATCTTGATCAAGACGATTATTGTGTCTCGTGTTATGATATTTTTACAAATTTTGACATCTTGATAATTCTTTCTTTAAAAAATAATTTGTCTATTTAAATGCAAATTCGTTCGCAGCTGTGCTTGGTTATTGCAAGTTCTTATGTACATTTCCGCGTATAATTCACAAATAAAGAAAATTTTCGCGTGTAATTCACAAATAAAGATAATAAAATGAAAATTATATTGATAGCGTTACACAATGACGCCATGGGTGAGACTTTTTATTTACCGTTTATCTTACCGCCAAGATAGACCACGAAATAACCAATGGATTATGCTGTCATAAAATTACACCTGAATCAAAATTAAATAAAGATTTACTCTATTCAATTTTGATAATGTCATGTTTTTATTGTGTCGATGTTCATTTATCTGTTAGATGTAATAAAATCGACAACCTTGCTGAGGACCAAAAGAGAGTACTATCACAAGCGGAAACAAATGACAGGAGTGCGGGAGATGTCGTTCAATCGAGTCCGAATGAGGTCTAAAAAAAACTGTTCAGAATAATAATTACTGATGAAGGACTTGCGAAACTATAGTTTTTCATGGTTTCCTGAATGGTGAAAACAAACAAAAATGTGTTTCACACAAATTATTTGCTTTACAAAATGATACATAGGGATTGATTGACTGTGGGTTAACGGCAAATGAATTATATTTCAGCTCTGCAATTGGAGGTTGCAGAAGGGAAAGGGAGCTCGTGCCCCTTTATCTGGATATTTTTAATGACGGGGATTTTATGGTTAATTGTTTGGCCCAGGTCCCTCTTTTAGAGTAGAAAATTGTAGCCTTCTTTTTCTCTCTGAAATTCCGGAACCACCTCTGTATATTATTTACGACATTAAAAAGTTTAAATATAACATTAGCAAGCTGGTGAAATACAAACGTAGACATCGAATATCAAGCACGCGCACAATCAAACGACAAGAAAGCAAAGAAATTTAAAAGTCATTGTGAACAATCAAGCAAAAGGGCACAAACAAGATAGCCAAAATCGGTTAAGGTCACCAATTAGCATAGGGTGTAACCTATTTGGGAAATACCCAATATTCGATTAGCAAAATAAAAATAGCGTACTAGTAATCGATAAAATTATAATCGTCAGAAAAAGGTCAAACCAATAAAATACATAGATCATATTTGTATATTATCGGAGTTTAGGTGATTTTAATTTCGCCAAGAAAAAGATGAAATACTGCTAAGGTTGGTGTGTTAAACACCAAACAATCAATCAATTACTCTGGTTTTTCGCTAGGAATTGTGTCACAAATTTTTCCGAAATAATGTGCCGGTAGCTTTACAGGTAAAAATTGTCGAACAATTCATAGGTCTCAGCACCATCTTTCTTTCTTTTTTTCTAAGTAATGTTTTTCTCCGAAATGATATAACGCGAATATGACATTTAAACCGGTATGTCTTTTTATGCCCAGGATTAAGTTGTGGAGGATGAAAGGTTCCATGCATATTTAACATGTTTAATATGTACATTGCTGCATGTTTCTCGTTGCACCTGCCATGAATGTGTTAAGTTATAAATATACACTCCTTACTTAATTGTTGAAGTATTGAATTGTTATGTACACTAACATGGTTGACTTGAAAAAAAACAATAACGGAAGTTTTTGCAAAAAATTGACAGGTGTCACGATTTAGATTACCTTTATATGATAATTTTAAATAGACACACGCTCATCTAAAGCGGAAATACATACAACCTTTAGTCTCTATCAACCAGACTCACGTTTGCTATGTAACAGTGTCCGGTTTCACATTATTAATAGGTTTCCTACCAATAGGTGTCGATAAATACAGGAAGGTGGAACTTAACACCAATGGCGAAGTGATACAACAGCAACAACAAGCACGTGGCACTTATTGTTTGTAAGCATGTACGAAAGCTCGCAGAAACTCAAGAACGTCTCAGTTTCATGCCAGAGGTTAACATATTCGCATCCAATCATATATAGTTAACCTTAGTTATTGTATATATTAATCAAATGGGATAGAAGGTTCGAGGTACTAGTATTGACTAGATGTATCGTTTTTCATTTCTTGAAACGGAAGTTGCCATCTTGGCCAGTATTGTTTGTCTCGAGAGAGAATTGATGGTTTAAAGTAATTTTATTCCTCAAATTTATATATTCTTTCTTTCCTCTATCACTGCCAAAACGTTTAGCGGACTGTATGTAAAACAACGGCCAAGTGTCTTAAAAGAAGCAGGATCTGCTTACCCTTCGTAAACACCTGAGTTCACACCCGGTTTATTGGTGGGGTCGGTGTTGCTCATCTTTTTAGTTTTTTTTTGTGTTGCCCTAGTATGTGTCTTTACGTTCCGAGTTCCGTGTTGTGATATCTGTTACGATTTCCGCATAAAAATGATGTTTGGTTTGTCTTTACCTCCAGTTGTTTGTATGGGTGGGGGGGGNNNNATGTCTTATTTACGTTTATGTGTTTGTTTGTGCATAGTGGTGTCTATTACATATTGTGTTGTTTTTAGTTTTGTTTTTCTTCGTCTTGTGTACCCTATGTTGCCAGTTTCTCTGGATTGTTTTTGTTTTGTTTTTCTTCGTCTTGTGTACCCTATGTTGCCAGTTTCTCTGGATTGTTTTTGTTTTGTTTTTCTTCGTCTTGTGTACCCTATGTTGTCAGTTTCTCTGGATTGTCCATTTTTGATTGCGACCTATGTTGCCAATTTCTCTGGATTGTCCATTTTTATTGCCCCTTCAGTATTCTCTAACATTTATTTATTGACCTTTTATGAAAGCTTGACATCGTTTCAATTCCTGTTTTTAAAGGAACTTTTTTGGTGGTTTATTTTTTCGTGAACGGAATTCGTTTTGAAATCACGGTATATCTGTCCCTGGACTACTAAATGTTTTTCCGCCACATTATTTATTGGATTGTCGACAACTATACATCGACACTAGCCACTTCTGTCATGCTGCTGATAAAGGCCAGCTTCCATCATTGTTCGGCCATGTGGCGATAGGTACTCGATATGTGATAAAGTTTGTCAGTTACTTGGGACAGCTCGGGGTTTTTCTCCGGATGTTTCGGTTTCCTCTACCAATAAAACTGACAGCCACGATAAATCTGAAATATTGTTGAAAGTGGCATTAAACACCATAATCCTCGATCGGTCATGATTGTGCTCTCTGTGCAGATCAGCATTCCGTTATAGCAAATTACTAATCTGACATAACAGATTAGTAATTTCGTATTACAAACTATAAAAAATACTAGTGTGGCCCCTCCTAGCGTCCGTATCAATGCTTTTCTTCTATAAATTATCTTAAATTATCATGTCAATGTCAAAAAGGTAAGCTAAGAAATGATTTAAGTTTCACATAAAAAAAAATCTTATGATTTTATCAGCGAATTTTATCGTATTAGAATATTAAAGATATTAAAAAAAATGTAGAGTGTATAATGCATGCAAATTATTTATTTCGTAATAGATAGATCGTGCGTATATCTTTTTAATGCAAAATGGTGCGGACAATGATCATGATAATTATGAGAAGCATTTTACTGGTGTAGAGCAACAACAAACAAACAAAACAAAAAAACCCAGAAAAAGCCCTCCAGCTAAATATGAAATTAATAGAATTAGAATCAATAAGAAATGTAGAAGCGAACTGTTTTGCTTATAGTTTTAAGGGTAGGGAAAGATGACGATATACAACACAATCAATTCAACCTTTTTATCCTTATTTCACATAAATCTTTTTATTCTTCAGAAAAAAAGAAAAGAATAAAAAAAGTTTTTTTAACTGATTTTACCAGTAAGCCAATTTCATGGGAAAGGGTATAAAGTAAGAAAAACACGCTTCGGTTGTTCTTTTTTAATCGTCTTTCGTTTATAAATGCTATCAAACAAATGTTTATATAACTATGTTAATATTTACACGCGAGTCTGTTGTTATTTTTTTTAATTCTGAATTTGAAGTAGAAAATCTGATCCGAGATTATAAATGATTTCATGACTTCCGTTTTATTGTTGTGAAGGAAATACAAATAATAACTTTTTTCTAACAATGTCCCAATGGAATTTGAGATTTTAAATAATTTTCATTTCAAATATATTCAACAGACAGATTAATTGCACTGCAAATGAAAACAATTTATTTCCAGTAGGCGTGTCCAACTTCACTTGTTCTGCATCACTTGAAATGAAAGAAAAATTCACACCGATTGGTTATTTGAAAAGGTTGACAGGTAAAAATAAAGGTATGTCAGGTGTGGTATATAAGATTCAGTATGTAGTTCCAGTTTCCATATGGCATAAATAAGATATCAATTTTGCGGAAAAGTTTTTTTTTGCGCTCTTAGAATTCGAATATGATGTAACAAGGCATTGATCTTCATGGTATAGGAAAGATGGATTTTTAAAAATAGCGATTGAACTTTTGTCAGATTTGCTGTGATATTGTATTATTTATTTACAATAATAAGTTACATAATAATGGAAACAGTCTACTTTCAATTGGGTTATCCCGAATCTGTTTCAACTACAAAAATGTCAGAAACGGTGCACCATAGTTTTGCAAGGAACAAAACATTTATGTTGGATAATATTCAACCTCTTCAACAATTTGATTCAAATGACGAGGATCTGGATAGTTTGACGTCACCGTCAACATACATACCTAGTGACAGTGATCTTACACCCCTCACGACCCCGGATACACCTTTAAGTTCACATTTAACCGATCGGACTCGTTTTATTTTCCCACCAGATGAAAAACAGTTTAACGAACTTTGTGCAAATTCGGACGATTATAAAATTCAACGACATCGTCATAAATATTCATCTAGAAGGAGAAATAGTCCTTTACCAACAAAAGACGTTCTTCGGAAGCGACGACTGGCGGCGAATGCTCGGGAAAGACGAAGAATGGAAAGCTTGAACGTTGCCTTTGATCATTTACGATCCGTAATCCCTGCTATTAGTGACAATCAAAAACTTTCTAAGTATGAAACACTTCAAATGGCTCAGAGTTACATTGGAGCCCTTCAGGATTTACTGGACTGAAAATAATATATTGTTACTGGATTGTGATTTCAATTCTAATGCTTCAAAAGTTTTCAATGCGTATTGAGAATTGAGTAAACTAACACATTGGTACAATTACTACACCTGCTAACCACTTTTGAATTGATTTGCATTTAAATCTGTGGATTAAGATAGTGAAAGTGTGAATTTTAATTAACTATGCTGATGATGATCTGTTATTTTTTTTTTAGGTTAGAATAAGGCAGTCTTCCGATCTTAGGAAAAAATCATTTTCTCGTTAAATTTTATTATATGTTAATTTATACAAAATGTTCAGAAAATAAAATATATAAATTATAAATGTAATTATAGTTTTTGAAAATGTGTCAAATACTATGACTTGTAATGTCATGTGATTAAGATTTTTCACTTCATCCATTTTTGTGTGCAAAATGTATAAAATGATTTGGCGTTGTCATGATTCTAACCAGTGAGTTGAACCAATGACAAGGCTGTAGCTACCTGCACTGTCATATACCTGTACAGGAGGAGGGTGGTGGGTACTGAACTATTCTCGATAGAGGGAGTGACAGTTTGTTTTCTAATACGACTAGTACTTTCTCGGTTGGGCCAATGCGTGAGAATGTTCATACGTTTCAAAATAGCAAATCAAATTCATGAATATTGAGTCAGTCGTTATCTAAAATGCTAGATGCATAGGCGAGGTGTACTCGATACAACAATATTAGATAAAATTTGTCAGTGACTTGCGGCAGGTCGGTAGTTTTCTCTGCGTACTCAGGTTTCCTCCACCAATAAAACTGACCGCCACGATATAACCTACATATTGTTGAAAGTGGTGTTAAGTACGCATACCATAAAACCAATTCAAACCAAATCTGGATGTATAATCTTCAAATTTTAAAGTCTTCGGTGCCTTTGGATGTTACTCATTCCAATTCTAAATTAGAATTTCATTCTATTGTACTTTCAAATATCCTTATAAACAAATGCAGCAAATTTTATTAGCAAAAGAAAACAGGAATTTGTGATTAAGGGTGCTGTTATATGTCACGGTGGAGAATAAAACTACGTCATATCCGGGGATACGGACACATGAAAATGGCGGAGACTTCGTCCAGCTATACATCTACTATGTAGCCCATTACATTTATCAAGTCATGATATACACAGTACTTCTGGAAAGGATTTAATAAACTTCAGTTAAAGTATGGATTACGCCTTTGTCAGTATAAATTTAGGTATTAGGGTTGTGGTATTTAACGCCACTTTCAACAATAGTTCAGTTATATCGTGGCAGTCAGTTTTATTGGTGGAGGAAACCGGAGTAGACCACCGACCTTCCGTATGTCACTGACAAATTTTATCACATAATGTTGTATCGAGAACACCTCGCCTGAGCAGGATTCGAATTCACAACGTTAGTGGTGATTCCATTAATTTTAAATTGACATTTAAATTTTAATAAGGTCTGCACAACTCACTTCTGGTTACCTGGCTACAATGTCAGTTATGGGCCGCAATACAGGCCGCATGTTGACAAGAGTACTTTGCGCATACTTGTCTGATATATGTAATGCGTTGAATAGTAGAAAAAGATCGATTTCTTACCCGCAGAAGGACGAAGTCTCCGTCATTTTTGCGTGTCCGTCCCTGTAAATGATATAGATTCTGCACTATGTATTTGGTAAGACCACAATTTTCTAAATTTGTTGTTAATGTATATTTGTGTTTGAAGACTCCATTTAGCCAATTTTCCAATTATCATATAGGCTTTTACTTTAGCGTTGATTGTACGTATATTCTTTGTCCACCTGTCTGTAAAGTTTTTATTTTAGTCTCCTCCACGATTTGCTGTAGCAAAAAGTTATAAAGCTTCCGGAATTGTTTCATTCTTGCGCACGCAATGTGGTATTTATAACTATCACATTATTCAACACGTAAAGTGACAGTTGTAAGCAAAAAAAAAACACAAAAAAACTCATTATATGAAGATAAATGAAATAATATAAAAACAAAACCCCAACCAGATACTAGTATACAAAACAATACAGGAGAATCGGAAATACGTTTTACACTGGAACACTCGCCACAACTCAGTCGTTTTACACTGGAACACTCGCCACAACTCAGTCGTTTCTTATTGAAAGAGAACAGCGAATGCATCCGATGATTACCGATTGACACTTAGCCGAGTAGAACATTATATAAAATGTTGATGTAATCTGACACGATACGAACAATGACTTTGACTGAGGGCTAGCCCAAAGGAAATGGCAAAACATGTGGTAACACCCGCACCTCTCTTCGAACAAGAGGCCATTCACTACGATTCCTGGTACCACACACAAGAACTACAGTGCACATGACATCATTCTTCCCACAACTGGAACAAGCCATACATCTCTGGAACCAACTACCTGGAAGTGTGGTGGAATCAGACAACACCCTAGACAGCTTCAAGGCTCAGCTGTCTAGGGCAAATCTCATCTAAATTTACATCGGTTTTTAACCTTTTAACCTGCACTGTACATAGACGTCACCCCCACCCAAAAGTGCGAGAATACTTTATTGGTTATGCACTATACCCGGAAGAAGAGAAGAAATCGGCTTCTCCTATTCGTAATCGGACTAGTGACGTGTAGCGTATTTACACGCGGGGAAAACTAGCTGGTAGATATAAAACTAAAACTGGTTTCAGCTAAATGCTCTATTGATAAATCCAAATGATAATTTACAAAACAAATAAATGTTCACATATGGTAGTCCAATATACAAGCAAATGTAACAATTACGGTAAGTCCAGTATAACAATAAAATGTTCACTTATAATGGTAGTCCACTATAACAATTACGGTAAGTCCAGTATAACAATGAAATGTTCACACATGGTAGTCCAATGTAATAACGACAATACACAACATACAAAAATGTACGTACGATGTACGTACACTATTCAATCAGGATTCCTAATTGATTTTTACACTGTTTCGAATCTGAATTTATACAAATGTTCATGACAACGATTTGTTGTTACTCGTAAAATGACATGTTGAAACGTATCGGATTAAATGCACATTATAACAATAGATATGAAATTAACAAAAACTGAGTAATTAAAACTTAATCTCCTTACATTGACACATTTGACTTCAAATGACTACTTTGACAATGAGAATAGACATATTGAATTAACAAAAAGTTCCCGAAATAATCGAATTTATATTGAAAACATTTTAAATAATTATTGATAAAATTGACGTTACGACACTAGTAACGTCTGTCGACTGCCATAGTTAGATCTACACTCTGTTAAAAGTTGGTTTACAGGTTACACAAATTAGTATTTCATACAGGAAACAGCAGTTTGAATGTTTGAACCACGCGACTAATACTAGTAACCATATGCTGTGGCAGCATGTTCCAGTCAGATATCGTGCGAGGGAAACATGATTCTTGTCTTTGTCGAGTCTTACAAGGAGGGATAATGAAATACGAGGAGTGCATGTTCCGGGATTGTCTCAAGGGTGGCTTGAATCTGTCTGTTTTAGTAATAACTACATTTTCTGTATTTGCTATTTCGGACAAGTCAGGCATATTTATGTCAGTCTTCAAGACTGCGCCAGTTCAAGCGTTTTAACATGTCCCAACACTATATGTATTTCGGTTTGTTGGTGACGAACATTTCAGCCCTGTGTTGGACCCTTTCGAGAGGATCGATTTCTCCTTTATTGTAGGGGTCCAAGTCAAAACAAGCATACTCAAGTAATGGTCTTCTATAGATTAATAGGCTTGTTCTTTAAGGGAGGTTGAATGGATGTTAAAGTTTCGACGGAGAAAACCAAGTGTTTTATTAGCCTTCGTGCAGATGTTATTGACATGGCTTTCTCATTTTAAAAATTGTCTGATTGTTAAACCAACATATTTGGCTTCTTCTACTGACTCCAGTGGATGACAAGGAGTGTAGTTAAATTTGATCGGAGTTTTATTTCGAGTGGCACACACAGCACGTTACATTTGTCTGGATAAAAAGTCATTTTCCATTTTCCTTCCCATATTGCAAGTTTGTCGAAGTTCTTGTTGTAAATGTTGTGCATCCTTAGTAGATTTATAGCCATGTATACAATGGTGTCGTCTACAAATAGTAGTATTGTTGATATTAGACCGACTGGAATATCGTTTATATAATACAGAAATAGACTAGGCTTAGATCAACACTGTGGGAACTCCAGATTCAACGGGGTCGATTTTTCACCTTCAGTTATGACAGATGGTATCCTGTTTGTTAAAAAGCTTTCAATCCAGGAATTCACTTTACCATCAATCCCGTAGATGTGTAATTTATGCAGAAGTGGTATGCAGAAGAAGTCGAGAGTGGCTCGCCTTAGAAATGTCCATTATTAAAATGTTTGTCTGGTTACCATCCTGTAGGTGTTTTGACTGTCTGAACTACAAGGCCGAAATATTGAGGGGGAGGGGTATGGTATTTAACGCCACTGAACAATATTTCAGCTATACAGTGGCGGCCAAAAATATCAATTAATTGTTTAATTGTTAAGGGAGCAGTATTTCAGCTATATTCACGATCAGAGCAGGTTTTTAAACAATACATTATGTATGTTTATATAAAAGGGGACACTGGGATAGACCTATATTGATGGACATTTGATTGCTACCGGCCACCATCGACGACTTCTAACAAACCTTTCTTATTAAGAGTTACTTCAAATTTGCTTTAACGTACAAGAAGTACGTCATACACGACGACCCTATGTACCTACAGTCTATGGGGGTCAATTATGTATTTGATTTTTCCAACACAACTACATGCAATGATGAACTTTAAGGCAGACAGCAATCTCCGAAACAGAGGCTACATTATTTCTGCGTCAAAGTCAAACTCCGGACAGTTTTCGTATCCGCTCCGAATATGACTTTTCCGCTGGATACCAGTGGAGGGTAGTATGCAAACTCCGAACAGTTCTCTATCTGGATAGAGAATCGATCGTAACTACTCGGCCATTCTCGCTATCATGGAAGGGTAGCGAGAATGGCCGAGTAGTTACGATTGGATAGAGAATGACAGTTCTCGTATTCGCTACCGAACACTAATGGAGGGTAGTTTGCGGACCGGAGCTGGTAACTGTCTGGAGTTTGGGTAGTATGCGGATCGGAGCAGGGACAACTAGGCAGTTTGCGTCAAAATGAGAAGTAATATAGCTTCTGTTTCGGAGATTGAACAGACAGAAGCTTTGTATACTGAAATTTCAGTAATTAATGCAAAATTTAATTGTCCAAAAATCTATAAAAGCCAAAACACAATACAAAAATGTACACGCAATTTTTGAATTAGGGAAAATATTCTTGATATTTATAAATTTCATAATAATTATATTACAAAAATGATGGAAAGTGTTATGTTACACAACTTGTTTTTATAAGTACAAAAATGTACATGTAATAAATTCATTAGGACGAGGACTACAATGGTGACAAAGTGCATATTTTACCGAACTAAGTGACTTGAATGTCTATAACTTTACCGAACTTACTAACTGGGTGTATGCTTAACCGAGCTCAGTCAATTTTTTGAGGGTCTATGATTAGAGTAGGTATACCCCCGGTATATTAAAACTATCGAAATAACACATACATTTTATTAGTCATGTATCTATATAAGTCTATATGTTTATGTAGTTTTTACTCGTTCTTCTTCTTCTTTTTTCCGGGATAACCGAGTACATCCACAACATATAAACAAGTTAAGTGCCAATTAAATCCATACTTGAATTATTGGTATGACAAATCTCACTTCAAGAGCAGCGTAAATTAGCCGCGCTTTCCGTATGGCTTTATGAATAATAAATAACCCAGTGTTATTATTGGCTCCAATTTGACGATATACGATTTGTTTAGAACTTTATCATAGTATAACAGATCGATATCAATACAAAAATATAACTAAAACACCAAAAATATAAGCGAAAGAAAGGACATTGTAAGCGTGAGATATTGTTAGAAACGAAATAGAAAATACCGTGTTTAATGAAGCCAAACAGATGGGTATTATATTATAATCTGCACGTCTTTTTCAGTTTCTGAAGGAAAAAAATAATTCCATTTTTGCAACAACAAAAATATACTGCGAATTTCTTTGTCATGAAGATTTTTTTTATAAGCTTTGAAAAAAAAATACAAGAAAAATTCAAAATCTCGCACTTTTAAAAATGGGATGTAATTAAATTAAAACATATATTTGACAGGGTGGGCCTGGGATATAGTAATTAGGGTCCAAACTCTTAATTCAAATACCCCCAATGATGTGGGTATCAATTGCAAATTAAATTAACATTATTTTTTGTATTTATAACGAATCGATACACGTGTAATCTGATATAATGACAATGTTTAATTTAAAATACAAAAACATGTATGCATTTATAGCAATACAATTTCAATTATTAGTTAATTAATCAATGATGAACATGGTGACTTAATTATTGATTGGCGATGAGACTTACTGGTGTTCATGCATGGAGATATTAGTATTTTCAATTTTAATATCTGTGGTAATGATTCCATGATTATTAATTACTTTTTAATGGCGGAGTAATTTTAGCCATTTAATTTATGGTTAGACTTGACTACGATGCATCCTGATCATCCAGCTCATATATAATAATTTTTTCACTTAAAATCATAGCATATGGTGTAGTCTTAATAACTGAAAATGTTCTTCCACAAATTCACCGTGACCTTTTACCTGAAATTGGAAGACTGTTCGCCTTGAAAGAATATAGACGTCTCTGAAAATCTTCATTATATTCTAAAAAGATATCAGTCTCGTTGTAATAAGATTTTATTGTGCCGTTTATTGTTAGTTTTAGTGGATCTCATAAAAAAGTAAAGAAGATTTGACAAATTTATGATTTTTAATTATATTTACATCCAATATGGCTGTCACTGCCATAATTATGTTAACCAATGGAATTATACCTATCCCTTATGAATCCAAACTTTGCAGAAATTGTCTAGACATAGCCGGGTATAAAACTCTTAGTTGTAAACAACAACGCTGATATTTTATAGAAATAAATCTTGGATACATCAAATATGAAGATCATATACTCTTTAACCGTTTCTTAGTGGCTAAAATAAGTAATATATTTATTTTGAAGCCATCAAGCATGTAAGAATGATTAACAGATTGTTAATATTTGGGTTCTGATCTTAAACATACAACATATTTTTTGTACCATATTCTAATCCAAATGTACCATGCTTAGCGAAATCCCAGCAATCGACGAGCGATTGTTAAATAGGTGTCTAGGATGAAAACCCGATTTAAATCTTTATCCACACCAAATAAGTAAAATTTCATTCAGTCACCAAGTGAAAGGCAACTCTTCACGTGAGTTAGTGATTAATTCTTTTCCGAGTATTAGATCGAATTAGGTCGTGATCGTATGATAGTTGGATTTACAACTACCTGTGCAATCAGTGCCTATCAGCACTAAAGTTGTGATTTCGAACTCCGTTCATGACGAGGTGAACTCGATACAACATTATGTGATAAAGTTTGTCAGTGAATTGAGACAGGTCAGTGGTTTTCTCCGGGTACTCCGGTTTCCTCCAATAAAACTGACCACCACGATGCAACTGAAATATTGTTAAAAGTGGCGTTAAACACCATAAACCATCCTAAATCAAGACCAATGTTCCTGTTCAAAGAGTCACGTAGTATTCCTTCAATTGTGTATTCTTTATGAAAGGTTCGAAAAATGTTCAGTGCAAATTATATTTTGAATAGTTATTGAGCATCAAATAGTAGAGGGGTTATCGACCTTGAGTGTGTGGTTATTTTAATGTTTTAGGGATATGGTGTTTAACACCACTTTCAACAACATGTCAGTTATATCGTGGCGGTCAGATTTATTGGTGGAAGAAACCGGAGTACCCAGGACTTAATATTTTAGGGAATGCGTGATTGTTGCTTAACTCAAATGTGGCAACATGTACATATCATGTCGATAACAGGTTAGTTTTGACAAAATTATGATGAAAGCTGCTCTTTATTAGACCAATACGCTGAGAAAGATTTTTATTCAACAGCAGCCCGGGGGTAGACAAGTCAGTCAACTCGGACGCATGGTGCCAAGCCAATCACACTTTGCTCTTACCCCACAGAACAAGCAGCACATACAAATTTTATAATCCTTTGTTTGACCAAACCGATCACATCGGGAATCGAACCACGATCTTCCATTCCATTGTTGGCCTACATGATCACGGTGAGTCGCTAAGACTATTGTAAAATGTTCTGGTTTAAGACTCTTAATAATTTATAACTACAGTAAATATGTCTAAAAGAGCACCTCTGTATAACAAATCACTGTCTATAATGGGCAGCTTCATTTTCCTCATTAATGAATAGTACATATAATTATAACCTGTATATAAATGGTCACATGTTTAGGTTCTATTGATTGGTCTTTATATACAGGTTCTATTGAGTGGTCTTTATCTACAGGTTCTATTGAGTGGTCTTTATCTACAGGTTTGCCTCTTATTATGGTTTAACAGCAGCAATAAACACAAGATAAAAATAATAATAAACTATATAAATAGTTAGTTTCTTTTATACCATTACCCCTTTGGTCATAATCCTTGTGATCTTTGTAACATGAATACATGTACTTGAAATGTTAATTTTTATATCTCATTTGGGTCTCATTTTATGTAATTATAAATGGACGTACTCAAAACAAAACAAATTTTTTCAAACATTTTTTAACAATGAAATATTAATAATTCCATGCACTGGGTCGTGAAACACCAGTAACCGAGTAATATCGATCTAAGTAAACGATCCAAAGAAAACCGAAGGTTAAATACAGAGTGTACAATCTAGAGACACAGACAACGCTAGGTACAATATACTGCGCCCTCTATTGACAATCGTCTCACGTCGTATAGCATCGACAGGGAAAAAAGGGGGGAAACAGAGCAGCCCCCTCCCCAAAGTTAATTGTTCGTTCCCAAAAACTTTATTGTCTTGAAGAATGCATCTTCTCAAGACAATGTTTCTGTGTTCACAGTGTCTTTGATACCTTTGTCAACTTAGACGTAAACGGAATATAATACCTTTTAATAATTTTGTCATTTCTATTATGTAATCTGCATACTACGGAAGCGTATTGGGGACAAATATTTTATTTCATTTTTCAAAATCTCAACTTTGAAATTTTGCCCCAATGCGCTTCCGTATATGGCATATGTTTTCAGATACGATTAAAAGTGCACAATAAATACACCGCATAATACAGTATAAATAATAAATGACACCAATTATAATGACTAATTTTGTCATTTTCTTGTCTAAAGATTACCGGAAATCAATATTTATCTCGATAAACAGTTTCAAGTGTCATTAGAAATGTCCCGAATAGCGGCGGAACCAAAGACGAGATTCACTTTCATATTTTCCGCCATGTCTAAATCTATCACACCTGTCTACTCGGACGCCTCTTTGATTGTTCAATAGTAATAGATATGTGCCTAAAGGAACACATATTTATTATTGAAAAATCAGATAAAAGATCCTATCTGTTAATAAATATTGAAATGTAATTTGATATGAAAAATTAGGGTATTATTATCAACAGATATACATCGGTAATCTATGATTCAATCTGTTATAAACAAGATCATGATAAAATGAAAACAAAAATTGTCACCACACTGTCAGAACAGTTATAAAATCCAATAGAACATTCTAGAAAGAGGCAAAATTCGACAACCCATTACACAAATACTTAACTGCTCACTTTGCTGTTCTTGTACAGACACTTCAGTAAAAAAGTGTTGGGGTTAAATTAGTTTTATGGGCCTATCTGTTGAATAGTGTTTTTTTATTTGCTGTTCGGTTACCACTGATTGTGTTAAACGTTTTTCTTAAAATAATATTTCTGTTTATATAATTGCCATTTAAACACTATAGGAGATTTTTAAAAGTTATTTTTCCCTTAAAATGAAGGACACATAAATACATTTTTGATAGATTTAGAAGTGTACGGTGGTCTTACATTTCCATTAAAAAAATCCTGTAAAAATATGCAGTAATAAACGTATACGACCGTGAAATCCATTATCTATAAGAAGTGAAACAGAGTTTAAGAAGGCACAGTCGTTATTTGGTAGACTTGTTCTTCTAATTCTATCAAATGTATGATATTCATGAAAAATAAATATGTTTGTGTATGTTTTGTACATCGTTGTTTATCTGTTCTTCTTCGATTTACGGATTCTGATTACCCCTTTCAGGGGCGGATCCAAGGGGGGGGGGCTAAAATTGGATAAATATGATTTGTTTTGCGTAAAATCGTGATTTTTCACACGAAATACCCAAACAATTTTCGCGCC
>MJUT01038087.1:499310-517630 GCA_002080005.1 Gigantidas platifrons
TAGATCTTGACATGCTGCATAATTTTGCAATTTAAACTAAGCCTCTATCTCTTATAGTTTTTGAAATATAAGACGAAAAGCATTAAAATTTTAAAAATTTGATGAAAAAGGAGCAATAACTCCAAGATGGGTAATGGGATTTACCTCAAAATTGCAGGGTATGTAGATCTTGACATGCTGCATAATTTTGCAATTTAAACTAAGCCTCTATCTCTTATAGTTTTTGAAATATAAGACGAAAAGCATTAAAATTTTAAAAATTTGATGAAAAAAGAGCAATAACTCCAAGATGGGTAATGGGATTTACTTTAAAATTGCAGGGTTGGTAGATCTTGACATGCTGAACATGTATGCAGCTTGAATTTAACATCTATCTCTCATAGTTTTTCAAATAAAGGACAAAATGTACAAAATATGCCTAATTTGCATAATCGGTAGAAATCGGCTGAAAGAAAAATTGCACAGAAAAACCCGTAATATATGTTGAACTACACATTGCCATGTAGCTGCAGTTGAAATTTGAGCTCATTTTAACTTATACTTAAGCAGCAATAGACAATTGAAATTTCATCCCCCCTTTTTTCTATTTTTAGCTTGGCGGCCATCTTGGTTTGAAGTCGAGAACACCGGACACAATTTTGGAAGGGGGCCATCCAAGGACCATTCCACCAAAGTTTGGTTGCAATTGGCCCAGTAGTTTCTGAGGAGAAGATTAAGATGTGAAATGTTGACGGACGGACGACGGACGACGGACGACAGACGACGGACGAAAAGTGATGGCAATAGCTCACATGACCCTTTGGGTCAGGTGAGCTAATAAAAACGATTGGGTATCAAGACCATGTAATTACTAGGATGTTTACCTATTGGAATGTTGAGGTGTACATTAATGGAAATAAAAAAGTATTATAATCAATATCTGGGTAGTGCATTTCAAATGATACCCTAATTGAGGATGAACCAACATTACGAAGAACCAACATGCACCTGTCCAAAACCCTATTATTCGGAAACTATTCTAAAGTGGTCATTAATCAGACAGAAAATATGTTTTTATTCCGAATACGGTATCCATTTATCAGAAGATCCGGTATGAAAACCCAATAGTTAGAAGATATCTTAGTCTGTAGGTCGGAAAACTTATTAGTGTGAAATTCCAGTAATTCGAAAACACCTTGTTATTGCCACTACGTTAATGTTCCCCTGAAATACTAGTTTTCGAGCATACTTAACAATCTTTAGAAAAGATTCAAGAAACGTAAATTTTAGAATCAAATCGGGAATGATTGATTGATTTATTGTATTTAACGCAACTTTCAGCAATATTTCAGCTATATCATGGTGACCAGTTTTATTGGTGGAAGAAGCCGGAGTGCCCGGAGAGAACCACCGATAATGGGCAAGCAACTGGTAAACTTTATCACTTGCGGCTGCGAGTCGAGTGCACCTTTTTTGTAATTTACAAAGTCGGGCGCGAACCCACGCTGTATTGGTGGTAGGCTTATATGAGCTGTTAGGTAATCCAACTACCTAACACATTGAGCCACCCGGACCCTCAAATCAGGAATGTGCAAATGGTCTATTATCACGTCTGTTGTAAATATACCTGTGATTGTTCGAACTCATATTATAGCAAATTATTGACACCAAGTACACTTTAAAAACGTGTAAATCTAAAGCATATTATTCCGTATTTCTACCTCTAATGTTTGCGATAGTTGTCCATTCTTTATACATTTTTAACCTTGTAGACTTGCAACATATTTCATGATATTGCTAATTGTAGATATCCAACTGTATTTAAAAACAAATATCACTTATACTTATGAGTCATAATCTGAGTAAAAGTTGAGATTTTATATCTCAGTGGAATGAACGGTTTCTCCGATGCGGAGTACAATCTCGCCGAAAGCGGTGCCGTTAGCTAGATGTACCAGGCGGATCAAATGCACAACCCGCTCTAGATAAAAACGGGACCAAAATGAGTACCTCGTAGGTGAAGAGGACTACGTTCCTTGCACATAAAAGACAACTTGCACCAACTTCTGATGAGCAATAGAAGAGATCGTTTTGAGACCCATTGCAAGAGCAAATCCTTCCGACCCTATCCATTATATTTCCATTTTCCTGCAGCAATCTAAATCTTCACCCATTGACCCATCCATGTGCTACCAGTCCACCTTCAAAATTTCTTGTTTGTAAATATATTCTATATTCTAATATGACGTCCTTCAAACGCTTTGAGTCCAAACCCGTGGTAAAATTAATATATACCTACACCCATTGTAATTTGTGACGTCATCGACAATTTACAACGATATTTTACCATTTTTTACATATTAGAATCGAAATAATTCATGATAGCCCGATTTTATATTATTTTTACCACGGGTAGTCACTTTATGCCTATAATTGGCATAAAGTGCCTACCCGTGGTAAAAATAATATAAATTCGGGCTATCATGAATTATTTCTTAATTATACCCTTGTCGTAAACAACAAACAATGACGAAATAGTTAAAACCAATATAAAACAAATAAAGCCAATTGAATAGTTTGTAAAAGTAAGGTTGGTAAAGATGTCGTGGATCCTGCAGATTTCCAACATTCCAAAAACAAATATTCGTATATGTGGGATTTTCGTAACAAAAATGTACTCCGTATAAAATACCCAACGAGGATCACGTAGTGAAAATAACATAACAGCCAAATATAGATGTAATGGAAACATTTACGAGGTCATTGAAGTTAAACTCAATACATATTCGGCTACAGAAGTTATTTTCCTTCTGACAGCCGGTGTACCAAAAAAACAAAGACAAGAAAAAAAAACCCACATATATTTGAACTTATGAAAGATCGATTCCCACAAAGCATGTTAAGCATGGTAGAGTCTGACGATACCGCATCTCACCTGCTGTATTTTACACGGATTTATTATGTTATAGTCACGTGACATTTTGAGTATTATTATTATTATGTTCTTATGAGAAAAAAATAATAATTTTGTATTGAAATAACTATATTATTTGATTATATAAATCAAAAATGCTTCTAATTTGCATATTTAATAAATTTACATCTATTAAAATAATTTACCATGAAACATTACATTTTTTATATGATCATGCATAACAAACTCAGGGCGTTATGTTAATTTGTTAAGTTGGTCAGGATAATGACGCCCAATTGTAGCCCGATTCCTCTATTATGCTGATCTACAATACGTACTAGATAACGCATATAAGCTACGAAACAGACCTTTTGGCATCAAACAGCAGTTCCCTCGGGAGATTGAAAATAGGAGGAAGCAACTATACTCCATACAGCGAGACGCTAAGAGGAGATGAAAGAGAGTGACTCTTGTACGGGATCGTTTATATATAAATAACGAACTATATATCGTACCGGAAGAAAACGACACAAATGAGATGGAAGAAGATGCGTTCGATATTGGTCAGGAGAATTTGGAAGATGACTTTATACCATATCGATACACTAATCGTGTCGATCGTAGACCACCAAAACGACACAGGCGAAGTTCATCGACACCAACGAAATATTAGGGGTGCCGTGGGGCGTATGACAATGACAATTCACTTTCTGATTTAAATGTTTGTTTTCCTGTAAATAGTAACAGTAATTTTGTTAACACTTATCGTGAACATTCGTATAACTCGGGTATAAATGAAATATTTATTTGTGATGATACTTTTAATGATTTTTTTTATTTGAAAATGATACTTCATTTCTTTCAAAACTTTGGTAGCAATAATTTTATAAGCCAAGAAATTGATGAAATTGCAGATTTTGATATTAACTTAGATTTCTTAAATAATATTAGTTTTAATGAAAATGATGCAAATTGCACAAATTTAGTTAACTCAACCTTCATCAATATTATTGATCTATTTTCTGAAACAAAAGTAGAAACTATCGTCAACTGTTTTTTTTTTACTGGTGATGTCGACAATAGTAATGAATATGAGTCAAATCAAAATGTATCAAATACAAATATTGAAGAGAACTTGTTATATTGTAATCACATGTCTGTAAATATTAATCATGTTGTTGTTGATGTAAACAAATCTATTGTTTGTAATGAAATTGAAACTAGTGTAGCAAATGTAAACTTTAAATATGACTTTGACATGCTTTAATATTCTTTATGTAAATTGTTGTGGTTTAGTAAACAAACATCATTATCCAGAATGCTTCGTGGAAACAAAAACAGACGATATGGATGAAATCAAATTGCCTGGGTATATATTTCATATGAAAAATAGAAACACAAATAGCAGAGTTAAATCAGGGAGTACAATTATTGGGTATCAAGAACAGTTTCATAAAAATATTGAAATAGTATGATCCCTTAAATGATGAATATCCAAAACAATGTGTTGGGAGTCATAATTTGAGCTCTGTTCGCTCAAGGACAAGGCATCTGACAATAAATGATACACAAGATATGTTTGTCGTTAAGAGCATTTTAATAAAATGCCAATTCAACATAATATTTATAAACATATAGACTAGTATCAAATATATACAACATAATCTACGTCAAAAAGTCTCAAACAAATGACTAGCCTAAATCAATAAAAACATCACATCAAAATATCCAAAAAATTGAGCGAAGATGGGGCATACAAAGCGCCACAAAGCTTCTGCTGTTTATATGAACATGAACATCTGCATATTCCTATAAACAGAAGAAGCTCATAGAAACAGAGGGTAAATTTGTACTTTGGTGTAAAATTTCGAAATTAATATGCAGTGAAGCAGTTATCTTAGGTATTGTTTATATACCACCAGAATACACATCATACTCTTCTCATGAGCAGTGAATATGTTATCTTAGGTATTGTTTATATACCACCAGAATACACATCATACTCTTCTCAGGAGCAGTGAATCAGTTATCTTAGGTATTGTTTATATACCATCAGAATACACATCATACTCTTCTCATGAGCAGTGAATCAGTTATCTTAGGTATTGTTTATATACCACCAGAATACACATCATACTCTTCTCAGGAGCAGTGAATCAGTTATCTTAGGTATTGTTTATATACCACCAGAATACACATCATACTCCTCTCATGAGCAGTGAATCAGTTATCTTAGGTATTGTTTATATACCACCAGAATACACATCATACTCTTCTCAGGAGCAGTGAATCAGTTATCTTAGGTATTGTTTATATACCACCAGAATACACATCAGACTCTTCGCTGGATGCTTTTGGTCAAATTGAAACTGAGTACATGCAATTAATAACGAACTATAAAAATGTAATCTTGGTTGGAGATTTTAATGCACGAACTGCGGATGAAAAATATTATATATTTTTGGAAGATTATGAATTTGGGGATGATTTACAAGGAATTTCTATTAATGAAGTTTGTAATCTAGACATATTTGGTATACCCGTAAAAGAACTAGCAAGGACAAAGGTAAAAATCGATATGGTAATTTTCTTCTAGATTTTGTAAAGGAAATAATGTTTTTATTATGAACGGTCGTCTGGGAAAAGATCAAATGGGTAATTTAACATGTCGAAATGCAAGTGTTGTTGATTATTGCTTGAGTAATGTTAATGTTTTAGAGAGACTTGTTGATCTTGAAATATTAGAATTTTCAACCCTTTTTTCGGATGTCCATACACCATTTACTTTAACGCTTAAGAAAGAACATTTCCATTATGAAGATGATGATGCTGGCGTCATCCCAAATGAATCTTCTACAGAAAAGGTTAAAAAATGGGAACAAGAAAAATCTAGTATCTTTCAAAATAATATTGATATTGATAAACTAAATTTTATAATTTCCAATTTAGAAAATGTAGATCAACAAAACGTGAATCAAAACTATATTAACACTCTAGTTACAGATGTTGGGCAAGTAATATTAGATTCGGATAAACAGACATTTGGGGTGAAATTAGTAAATACAAATTACAGTAAAAAGAAAAAAGTCACAAAGGGGGATAAACCATGGTTTGATATAGAATGTAAACGTGCTAGGCAACAATATAGAAAAATGAAGCGTAAAAAGGGTGAATCGCAAAAAAATCTGAAAGGGAATACAAAAAGGTACTTAATAAAGCTATGAAAAACTACAGAAAGAAAATGACTAAGAAGATGCAGAATTTAAGATCTCAGAATACTAAAGAATACTGGCGAATTCTCAATCAATATGATCACTCTAGTCAGCCGAACATTCCTTTTCTAGATTTAGTTGATTTTTTTAAAAACCTTAATTCATCTGTTTCTGAAAATGTAAATGAAGAAAACACTCATAAACTCGAACAGAACCGTGTTAATTTATTGAATGAACGGATTAATAGAAATATTACACAAAATGAAATATTTAAATGCATTACAAATCTTAAGAATAACAAGGCTTGTGGTGACGATTGTATTATAAATGAATATATAAAATCAACAAGCAATCAGTTTATTGAATTATATGAAAAATTATTTAACTTAATTTTTAAATCTGGTATAATACCAGAAACGTGGGTATCTGGGACAATCAAACCGTTTTATAAAAATAAGGGCGATAAATTTAATCCTAAAAATTATAGACCTATTACAATAGTAAGCTGTTTCGGAAAATTATTTACAGCAGTTTTAAATGCAAGACTGTCTGAATTTTCTGATGAAATTTTATTAATTAATGAAAACCAATGCGGATTTCGATCTGGATACTCAACAACTGATTGTATGTTTGTACTTCATTCTTTTTTTGAAATTTTGAAAAATAAGAAAAAGAAATTATTCTGTGCTTTTGTTGATTTTGAAAAAGCATTTGATACTGTATGGCGCGGTGCTTTATGGTATAAGATGCTTTTAAATAGTATAAATGGTAATATGTATCAAGTTACTTTTAACATGTATCAGAATATTAAATCTTGTTTATTTTATGATGGAAAGAAATCTGAATATTTTCCATGTGAAATAGGGTCCGACAAGGGGAAAATTGATCCCCATTTCTATTCTCTTTATTTTTAAATGATTTGGAAGACTTTGTCATACATGAAAATGTTCCTGGACTGAATTCTATTTCTGATGAACTTGATAGCAAGTTAGATATTTTTATGAAACTATTTATCATCTTGTATGCAGATGATACTGTTCTTATGGCAGAATCCTCAAGCAATCTTCAAACATTACTAGATAAATAGGATTTATATTGTGACACTTGGAAAATGAAAGTAAATGTTGAAAAGACAAAGATAGTAGTATTTTCTAAAGGACGACTACCAAGAAATCTTATTTTTAATTATAACGGAACTAAAATTGAGATAGTTAAAGATTTCAATTATTTGGGAATTTATTTTTCTCGGGCTGGAAGTTTCAAAGTTTGTAAAAATCATCTTTCTGAAAAAGCTATTAAAGTATGAAGTAATAAAAAAGGGGAGGAAGCATAATCTTTCTATAAGCTGTCAACTTGATCTTTTTGATAAATTGGTAAAACCCATATTATTGTATGGATGTGAGATCTGGGGTTTCGGCAATAATGACATTTTGGAAAAGGTACATTTGAAATTTTGCAAAATTATTCTTCACTTAAAAACTACAACTCCAAACTGTATGATATATGGGGAGCTTGGTCGTTATCCTTTAGATATAGAAATTAAACTTAGAAATATCTTATACTGGGCGAAATTGATTACTGGGAAGGATATTAAACTATCTATTATTTCTTACAGATTATTATATTTATCACAAAACAATAATTGTCAGTTTTTGTGGTTAAATTATATAGAAAATATATTAAATTAATGTGGTCTTTTAAAACTTGTCTCCAGGACCAGTTTCAACAAACCTGGCATGCAAATATTGATACCGGCTCGAAAACTTTAAATTATCGCCTTTTTAAAAATAAATTTGAATTTGAAAATTATTTTAATATCCTCGATGATAGAGATATATTTACTTTTTGTCGCTTTAGGCTAAATAATCATAAACTACCTATTGAATATGGACGATGGAACAATATACCTAGGGAACTAAGAATTTGTAATTTATGCAACACAGCAGATCTCGGAGATGAGTTCCGTTATTTATTAAAATGTAGCTGTTTCAGTGAAAAAAGAAAGACTTGTATAGATAAAAAATACTTTATAAATTGTAATATTCTGAAATTTGGCACTTTGATGAATCTGACAAAAAAATCAAAAATAAAAAAACTTTGCACCTTTATAAGATATATCAATGAAAATGTCTGCCCTCATGGCTAAAAAAATGTAACTCTCTCTCTCTCTATGTTTGTAAATATTGTATATACCTGTTTTCTTATTATGTATTGTATTGTATCTTATTGTGTATTATGTATGTATTTAATTTGTTATCTGTATACCAATGTATCAACAAAGGTTATCAGAATAAAGATATATATATATAGAAGGAAAAATGTGTCAATAGGACGAAAAGAGAACGCATCAAGATCAAAAATCGGTTAACGGTTTTCGCTTTAAAATTGTGATATTTTTGGACGTACAAAATGTATTACTACCTTGCACTTTCCCAGCCCCATGATTTATTGGATGCATTCGATACAAGCCATTGGAAAGGGTAATGAGGACAAAATGCATTTTAATTTCATAATGTTTAAAATGTAACCTCTGTAAAGAGAGATGTTTACAAAGTTTGCAAGCGTTAAATTTCTAAAATCATGGTCGAACATCTGTACAATGACAAATTTTATTGATCCATGCACTTTGTAAGAAAAATTAAAGTACATTTATGAAACTAGCTACCACAATATTTACTTCAATTTCAGAAGTCATGTGTGGAAAAGGGCGCTGGACGAAATTTTGTCGAGTATTTAGAATTGCAGGCCACAAAGACTGTACCATACACTATATATTCTTTATCGATGTTACTAACTTTCCAGGATGTTTATTGATTTCTTAAAAAAAAGGAGGAGTTTAAATTATTGTCAGTGATATTTGATCAAACACATTTTAGGGATACGGATGATCACCTAACTGCTTTCTGCTTTTCGATATTCTTCCTGGTAAAAAAAACAGTTATTGCCGTTGTCTTTTCTACGTTAGACGAAATCTTCATTTGTTTAAGAATTATGCCCCTTAAAGAAATATTTAGCAAGTTTCACACTAACCGATCAGCATTATATTATGCCAACGAAATTCCATATCAAAAGTAAACTGTTGTCTTTCTGTAAACTGTTTTTTCACCATTTTCAGAAATGTCAGTTACAGGGGATTACTTCCCCTTTAAACCATGTAAGAGTGCGGGATAGCAAGAAAGACTGCCGTTCGCAAGTAAAAGTCTCTTTGAATCATTTTTTTTGAATATTTAATGAAAGTCTAAACCATAAAAAATACTAATGTATGATGTTGTATTATTTTGTATTTCTCTCTGAAAAGTTAAACATTTTCAATTACAATAAACTTACACGATGGGAATTCATACCATAATCGATCTCAGTGTTAATAAATCCTTTATCTGAACAGACATTAAAAAAATGTCTTAATATAATGAAAAAAATATGGAAAACTAGTAACCGGTAAGTATACTGTTTGCACGGTAAGAGACAAAAATATAAGTACATGTATGAAAAAAAGATCAAACGGTTCGAATCAAGATTACCTGTAAGTCTTCCCAATTTGGAAGTTTAAATTTCATCGGCAAAGCGATCACAGAATTTTCAAAAAATTAAAATACCAGACATGCTGCGTGCTTAGTGGAGAAGCAATAAATACCATTTAATCTGTGATTTGACCCGACACGCTAACAATTACGCCACCGATGCGGTCTTCACTTATATAATCTTTATTCTCAACAAACCAAATACAAAGGTATAGAGAAGTACATTCAACACTCAAGTATTGTAGTTATCGGTGTTCCATTCCTAAGTGTTTTTTTTTTATTGATTGGAAGTTGATAAAGTTTGTTAACACAATATATCAATATATTTTTTGAAATTCGATAATTGAAATGTACGTCTGCATTATTCATGTCATAATTTTTGTATAGAAGCGTAAACATCCGTCTCTTTTTAAAATTAACATCTGCACATCATGTTTTCCATCCCAAAAATAAATGGACATGTTTTTCCAAATCTTCACAAAATATCAAATTATTTAAGTAATGGTTTATTTAATCAACTAATCTAAACAATGAAATTGTTTATATAATACATATTTAATCTACAAATAAAATGGAAAAAAAAACAAAAACAAAAAACACGATCAGACCTGTCCGATTGCATTTGAGAAAATCGAAGAATCGAAACCAAAATAAAAAAAAAATGTGTTCTTTGTTTGAAACAGTTGGGCAGTTAGAGTTCCAAGCGAATTTGAGGGAAACATTTGCTGTGTAAGCGCACCTTATGACGCCAACGCTGGTGATATGCAGGCGTCTGACGCTTGACGATAGAGTGCATTCTTATACTCTTTCAATAGGAATTCTTCAAAACTAAATAATACGTGTTTGCTTATTGACTTATGAAGATTCACATATCGTTACGGTAATTTTATTTTAAGAAATTTGCTAGTTACTGAAAAATTTTGAAATATGACAAATTTCAATTTTGCAGTGATAGCTGTATTCAATATACTGTATAAAACTCCGCAAAAACGGATTTTCATATATGCTCACGTTTGATTTTGGTACTAAGTGTGTTACGTACGGAGATATCTACATGTAATTCTTTCTCGTAACTTACGAATTACCATCAACTTACGTACGACGATATTGAATTCTTTCTCGTAACTTACAAATGTATCACTAGAGAATGTACATGATTCATTACTCTAACGGACGCTAAAGTTTCTTTGGATAAAATAACGCAACAAATTCAGAATGGAGTATCAAACGTTTGTTTTTACTACCAGAAAAGGTAAAAATTCCATTTTTTATGCCTAAATGGCTTCCAATTTAGACTGCATTTGCATGAATAGTTTTGGATGTGAAAAGCATTCTTTTTACAAATAAGCGATAAAGAAAACATAATCTTTCCTACTAAAAAATTGGATTGAAAAAATGAATGTGCTGTCGGCTGTTTGCTGTAGCTGTGTATGTCTGTTTGACGTCGCGTTTGAAAACTGTCTGTACCCTGATTGACGTGCTAAATTTGTATTTTAAAATGTCTATTTATTTAGCAATGCTGAGGTATTCATATCTGTAATTTTGCATAAACTATGTTCATATCTATTGACATTACCAACACAAGTATCTGGAATATTATTCAAGGATAAAGGGTCAAACGGGACAATTTTATTTTATCCTTGTTCAAAAGAACCTGTTGAAATGGTAAATATGATGCTATACGGCTAATACATTAAAAAAGCAAAGATGCAGTCCTTGCATCAATCAATCATACGCATTCTGTCAAGTTTTTGGAATACAGGTTATTAGAATTTAATGAAAACATAGAAAGACTTACCTGCCGTGAAAGTGTAAGATGTCGAATTCCACCGAAACCGTAATGCAGTTTACAGAAGAGCACGTCAATAAGAGATTTCAGGCGTACAGGACCTCGTTTCACAAAAGGTCGTAAATCGTAAACTTGGTCGTACGACTGTCTTTACGATTTACGACCGTTTCACAAAACTTACCGACTTCCGATATACGACATTTTTTAGTCGCAAATTACCGACTGGGTCGGAGCAGACGTAAATCGTAAATCGTTAAATACAAACGTTGAATGTACATCATTACAATGATGAAGCATGCTATTCCATCACTTACAGGTTAACAAAACTTGTAAATATCATACCCATTTTCTTTTGTGTTTATGTCGTTGCTAAAAAGAAACTGTATTGGTTATAAGAATCTTTCTAAATAAACAACAAAATTTTACTTAAAAAATCTACCTCCTTTTCTCTTTATTGAAAGGAAATCTATCCAGATAAAAAAAAAAACGGAACCGCCACGATATATACTATAACCTATAACTGAAATATTGTTTTAAACAACACTAAACAAACAAACTAAAAACGATGGAAATGTGCGCTTTATAAAACGTAATTATGAAATATTATACAAAGACAAATCTCAGTGACATGATACTTTTTGGCACCCATGCAACTACATGCTTGTAGACTGACCAAGAAAACAAACACACTGAATTTGTGCTACAATGTTCAATTTTCAATTTCTTGACAGTATTTGACATCAAATATACAAAAAGTCCAAGAATTCCAAATTTAAAGCGGAAAGTCGATATATCATCAAATTTTAATGGGGTGTTCCATTAGTTTAAGTTGGAACTATTTATAGACGTTATATTCATGGAAAATACTGAGATGTGAAATAAAAGTCCACGAGAAAACAATCTACTGTAATGTATCGTGGTTACTCACGGGTGTACGAGACAGGCGAGTATTTTGAAAGTGGGGGAGGGGGCATAACATATATTTTACCTCCAAATATAGGGGACAACAACGTATTTTTTTTATTTCAAAAGTTTGGAGGCAACCGCCCCCAGTTCTTGCTGCATAGGAATAGTACCTGTCAAGTATATATATTCGTCTAAACTAGAAGTTACGTAAAGCCAATAACTACATGTATTCACTAAGTATTAAAATTGGCTCTGCGTTATGACCCAATAGGGTGGTTTCAATTTTTGAAACCTATTGATATAGGAAAATTAAAAAAAAAAAGTTGCCGATATGCTATAGCTTTAGCTATTTTGTTCAAGTCAACGTTTTGCCATATATTAAAAACCTGTAATCAATTTTATTCAAAGAGTAATTAAATTATAAACTGGTGCTAAATACATGCATCCGTAGAAATGTACATGTACATTTGTATACTTAAACATTTGAAAAGTTTCATTTGAATTCGCTATAAAAATGTCTTTCTTAGATAAATCATAACTAAATCTGACCTAAGTTATGATATTATAAGGTTTTATATATGATGCCTGATGTGGGGCAAATGGCTAAAAAAAAGTGGGCTGACTAGAGTTTTGTAAAAATCACCAATGACAGTCATTGGGAAATATTTGTATCATTGCTGATTATGGTTGAAGTGAACTTTCTCTTTATTATTGTTGACTTCTCTGTCATCAGCCTTATCAAAGTGGATATTTTCTCATTATTCCACAGCGGACTGAGCTTTCCCTGAAAACGCAGTCTCCACTTTGAAATTGTCGTCTTCTACTTTCTTAAGGTGTCGCCTGATTTGTATCCACAAAGACCAATAAAATAACTTTATTTAATATTTTGTATATACATACATGTAGACCAATAAAATAACTATATTTAATAATTAATATTTTGTTTGAACAAATATATGAGTCTGATAGGGTAAATTGATAGATTTTCGTACCTCCGCACAAAGAAGATGTATTAACTACAAGTCGTAAATCGGAAATCGTAAAAACAGTCCGACAAGTGTTGTGAAACGGTCGCAAACTTAGTCGGTAATTGGTTGTAAGGTAAGTCGGGTAATCGTAGGATTTACGACCTTTTGTGAAACAGGGCCCAGGTACCTAGACTGTGATTTGACACGAGTGGATTTAATTTAATTTATTCTTCCGCTGGTATTTAGCGATACCAAGGACACGTGTATAGTCGAAAACAATCGAGTTCATTAGAAATGCTATTGAATATTCAGCAGGCCATTCGGAATCGACAATAACTTGTGTTTTATCTATTTGTTCATTATGAAAAGAAAGTTTAAACATGCAGTGATGGTAACTATAATGTATTTTTGCATTGAAAGTAGTTAGTGTATATCTATTTTAAATCAACTCTTAATTATCTATCCAGTTACTTCGATATAACTTATATTCTGTTGAAAGTGGCGTTAAACACCATAAAACAAATCAAAACTTAATTATCTAAAACATTGAACTCTATCTAAATGAATGTGGTTTGAACTCAATGTGCGTTTTTTGTTTTTGTTTTTTGTTTTATTGTTCCGTGGTCTATAGTCTCGCCAAGTACCAGAATCCAATCTATAATTCTAAGTTATGGTGTAGGCCAGATTCTAGATATAAATAATACCACTTATGCAATCAACACCATGGAGACCCCCATAATATAACATTATAAAAAAAGTAAGTATGTAATAACGGGAAATAACTACAAATATAAAAGAAAACGACTACTTATGGCAGTCAATGGGGTTCCATTCGGGTAGTCCTAATAATGTAACGGCATTTTTCATAATGAGTAGCAGGTTTTTAAAAAAGATTTTAAACAACATTACAATAGTCAGTGGTGGTTTTCTTTACGTATGTATCGATTCTGTATATAATGTACGAGTGTTGCTTCATTTTCCTTGAAGTTGTATCACTTTTCTTTGTGTGAAATCAACGATTATTACTTTTCCTTTTAAAATTAATATCATGTCAATTTCATAGCAATAATTCAATATAAATAAAGGTGGTCTTCTGCTTGTTCATTTTTCATTTAGATAAAAAAAAAGTGTGAAGGCGCGTGCCTTTTTTTTTCTAGAAGCAGAAGGTGCATGTACACTGCTGCATTTGATTTTTGGCGGGTTTTTGGTGTTAAAAATGGTAATTTACACATATTGTTACTGTCTAACACTGATAACTTTTATACATGTGTATTCAGGCGACAATGACATGTGTTCAATATAAAAAAAAAATAAATAAAAATAAAAAATTCTTTACATTTAGTTCACATGCTTAAATATTTCTGGCTCCTATATCTTTAAATTTCAGGACTGTTAGTCGGTTTTAATCCAACGATCATATGATTGAACAAAGATAGATCAAAGATCAACAAAAATGACGTGAAGAATGAGGTAATGCACTAAAATCAGAGACCAATTTGATTGGTTAGAGGAAAGTGGTTTTAATATAGACAAAGAACCAGAAAAAAAACTTACTTCTAAAAGTTATTTATATATATTTTTTAATTATTTGTGGTCTCATAGCAATTTAAAAATTATGTCGGAAACAACAATTTTGTATTCTTGATTGAGATTCTGTTTTTTTTTTCTCTAAAAAAAACCATGATATTAAGAAAAAAAATAAAAGTATATTTTCGTAACAACAGTTTCTGGAATACTATATGCATGTGATATCTCTTTCCATGTAATTTCAAACGGCGTGATTTATTTATAGCTAAAGGGTCCGTGTAACACTTAACAATTAAAAATTTCAAAAAAGTTTCAAATTTTAATATTTTCAGTTTTTACTCAAAATTTCAAAAAAGTTTTCAAATTTTAATATTTTCATTTTTTAACCAAAATTTCAAAATATCAAAATTTTAAATTGTTGGAAATTTGAAAATTTCATCAAAAAGTGAAAAAAACTGTTTTAAATTTAGAATTTTAGATATTTAATCAAACTTTGAAAATATTAAACTTAACGTACATTTTTCATTTTTTCGATTTTTGAATATTTGACTTTTTGAATATTTGAATAAAAATTTAAAATGAAGTTAAAATCCTTATCACTTTTGAGCTTACAAGATAATAATTTTTGTCCTGTTTAGCAATACTTAATGGTTCATATTATTGTCCCTACGCAAAAAGATGTCTGGAGACAAAATAAAGCATCCGTAAGAGAAAATAGATCGGCCACGGAACTCAGCACAAAATGATCTATCTGTAGGTTATAAGCACGTCAACAGTAAGAGTATTTTTCGCCAAGTTCCGTGGCCTTTCTATTTGCTCTTAATAATGTTTTATTTTGCTTCTATACATTTTTTTCCGATTTTTGTGCATCCCCCCTTTTATGTGCTGGTACGCCGTGCATGATTCATATATCTTGGAAAAGCTCAATTTTTTGAAATTGCGGCCATGTTATTGGCCCATTTCTCAGCAATGGCTGCACCGATTTTGACCAATGTTTATCAGATGAAAGCCAATTATTAGATGAAAGATAGTCATTCTAGAGTGTTCACAAGGATCTATCCCCCCAAAAAAGCGCCAAGTCCAAATTTGATTTGACCTTTGACCTATGACCTTGAAAATTAATAGGCTTCTAGATCTTTGTTAGTACTAAGTGCGTACCAAGTTTGGTTGAAATCCATTGAAAGACATTCATTCTAGAGTGTTCACAAGAAAATGTTACGGACGGAATGACGGATAGACGGAACGACGGACGGACAGTAGCGTTACAATATGCCTTCGCAACTTCGTTGGCGAGGGGATAAAAATACATCTATGCACAGAAATGTTTGGAGAACGGAAACACATAGCAAGATTCTTAAATTATTTTTTTTTACATTCTCTGTATCAATCAATCTTACCCCGTAAATCTAAAATGAACAACGGGAGGCCGCTCTGACGAATTTTACGTAGCAACATATTTGGCTGTTCACTAGGGAGATAAGTGGCCGTGAGAAAAGGTGTTTCAATTTACGCCGCCACCGCAAAGTAATCCCTATGTCTTGTGCCTGCCGTTCGACAAAAAATGAACCATTAAGTATTGCTAAACAGGAAAAAATTATTATCTTGTAAGCGCAAAAGTGATAAAGATTTTAACTTCATTTTAAATTTTTATTCAAATATTCAAAGAGTCAAATATTCAAAAATCGAAATTTCCAACAATTTAAAATTTTGATATTTTGAAATTTTGGTTAAAAAATGAAAATATTAAAATTTGAAAACTTTTTTGAAAATTTGAATTGTTAAGTGTTACACGGACCCTAAAGCCTTATTATTATTACATTTTGTATTTGCATTAATATTCCAGCCCTCTCCACCCCATGTTTATAAACAAACATGGTTTGTGTGGGATTACAAATTGAATTTACATTTTATATATAGTAAATAATGTTGATCTTTAAAAAAATATAATTTAGATGTTTTAATAATGTGTTATTTGACAAGTTTATTTTAAATTATATTTAAATAAAACAGATAGAAATGCATTTAAATCTTGTTTTCTTAGAAAATATAATTGTAAATCACAATGAGTTAATATAATATTGCGATTTCTTTGAATATTTGGACAAAGTTAGTTTTTGTGGTGACTTATAGCTTTGAAATTAGATACCTAAATCATACCAGTAAATTTAAGACGTTCATATCACGCACGTGGGCAAAGTCACTTCATCTAAACATATGTTGTGCGTTTTTCTGTTTTACAAATGTTTTGTTTTCATTTTAACTGTTTGACCTTTGAATACAAAATTATGCAGAATTTTTTATATTTAGTAATTTCTAAGCAAACTTCACAAGTAATAAAAGGTAAATATTGTAAATTGTATTTTAAGTGTAACTGCATTTTTGAGGGACTAAAATGGTATATCAACTTGATAGTTATGACGTGATGTACATACACATCTCCTGCGAATCCCTAAGAGGAAAAACCGGGGTATTATTCTCCGCTAGTGGGCACAACCCCATTCGAAAAAGTGTCCGCTACAGCTTTGCAGGAGGAATAAGATGCACAACTCGCCTTTTGGACGGGACGTTTAAGTTTACACATATTTCTAATTTATTAAATATAACAAGTTAGGATAATTTTTAAGTGTAACCTGCAGTAAATAAGTGCTTCTTGTGTTTGGTGGCTTTTTGCTTTGACAATCTGAATTTCCGGCAATCGGTCAATTCACATGCTACCTTTATCCTTTATGCCAAAAAGATTTGATTTTCAAGATTTTATTGGTACACTCAGACACAAACTTGTGCTACATGAGGTCATACATCAACATACATACAAATTCAAATAACAGAATGAGTAAGTAGACAGGCAAAAGAGCATAATACGAACATTGAAATTAAAATAACTTATTCAGTTTGTTCACAAAAACAGCTATATTACTTAACAGTTTTATATTGCACAGTGACAACATGCCACCCAATTTGTTGATATTAGGAGTTAGATGATAATACCTTGGTATATATTTTTGTCTTAATTCAAAAACAGGGTCATATTTGCATCTTACAATTAGATGTCCTTAATTTTGATATCTGCTTTCTTCCAAACTCAGATAATCTAGATAAATAGTTTTCATAGCAAAATTCTGTTTTGAAAGTAGCATAGAATTGACCTCTAGAGGAGTTTTCAATATAGGAAAACCATGCTTGAATAAATTGATCTCGAAGACGCTCAAATAATAAGGGCTTCAGGTTACAAAATTTAACATTAATTTGGTTTGTAAATATATATCCGAGACCTGTTCTGTCAAAGACAGATCTTATATGAGAAATCCATCTAAAATCATAACCATCATTCGTTTGTAGCTTAAACATTAAGTTATAAAGAATACCACTAAGCTTGCTCTCATTCTGTATAAGCTTACACCAAAAGGAAATCATTCTCAGCTGCACTCTTATATTCAAAGGGTGGCGGCCTAACTCTCCATAGACCATAAAGTTTGGAGTAGACAATCTTAGATTCAGAATTCG
>MJUT01038087.1:536608-551870 GCA_002080005.1 Gigantidas platifrons
GTTTTTCAAGTTTCCCCATGAAGATGTTGGCGTATGAAGGTGCCATCTTTGTTCCCATAGCTGTTCCGTTGATTTGTAAAAAATGCTCTCCATTAAATGTAAAATTGTTATGCTTCAGTACCAATGTGAGCATCTGGACAAGACATTCCGTTGGTGGTTCTTTAACGGCTCTTTGGTCCCAGGCCTCTCGACATGCTTCGATACCGTCATTATGTGGAATGTTAGTGTATAATGACGTAACGTCCATCGAAACAAGAATGGTCCCCGAAGGAAGGGGGTTCATGGGTTCCATTTTTTGAAGATAATCAGTGGTGTCTTTCAAATGTGAGGGTAACGCTTCTACATGAGGTCGAAGGTGGAAATCGACGAAATCGGAGATTTTTTCTGTGGGGTGCCCATTTGCTGAAACAATGGGTCTCCCGGGGTTGTTGACTTTATGAATTTTAGGTAATAGATAGAAGCGTCCGGCTTTGGGTTTGTCTGGTTTCAACTAATCGAAAGTGTTCTTGTCGATATGACTATGTTCTTTCATAATTTCTAGCTCCTGTGTTATTTTAGTGCTGAATTCTTCCGTGGGGTCAGAGCCCAGTTTTTTGTAAAATCTTTCATCCGTCAGTTGTCTGTTTGCCTCCTCTAAATAGTCTACTTTGTCCATAACAACAACTGCGCTACCCTTGTCTGCTGACTTTATGACAATGTCATCCCTTTCCTTTAATTCTTGTAGAGCACCCTTTTCTGCTGGAGTGAGGTTGCTATGGGTTAGTATGTTCGTGCTGGCTGATGTCTGGACATCATTTTTGACTAAATCAATAAAGGATTCTAATGTTGTATTTTTGCTGGGTCTTGGAATCCATGAACATTTTTTCTTAAACCTAGGAAGGGGGATTTCATTATCATCTTCCGAATCGGACGACCCATCTACAAGACAGTCTCTCTCTTTGGCTGAGAAATACTCTTTAATTCGAAGAGATCTAGCAAATTTGTCGAGATCAGTTGATAGTTGCTCCTCATTGATTTTGCTAGGGGTGGGACAGAAATTAAGTCCCTTAGAGAGTATACGAATTTCAGCAGGTTTTAGATCTTTTGATGACAAATTGACGACTGTGTCATTTTGGTCTCTATTAATTTCTTTGTACCTTGAAAATCTTCGTTTCCGCCTTGTCGTTTCCCCAGAAGTGACAGATAGTTCTGATTGTATATTTTTGTTCTGGTTGATACCATCCCTAAAGAATTTCTTACGTTGTTTCTCTCGTAACATTAGGTTTTGAATTTTGTGGATATCTTGCAGACGTTCGTTTATATTGTTGATATCCGAGAACGTCAAATATTTTCAAATATCGGGTAAGATTTAAATCGTATCCGACTCGGACAAGCCTCGTCCGATACGATTTAAATCTTACCCTCGGGTGTCGCAGATTTTACTATCTTGCACCTCTCCTGGTGTTAGACCCTATATTTCTCTTTAAAACCACCGATGCCGAGTTGAGAAGCAGCATTCTAATATGACGCCGTGTTGTCGTCAGTTTATATAATACTCAAAAACAACACCTTTAGCGCAAACGCAGTAATGTTGTCAATTCGGCTATTCCATGTACCCTCCCGCGAAATGGTGTACGTTATACTGACCTACATTTACCGTAGAAAATTAAAATTCCGCGAAATGTTGTTGACAATTTTGGCACGTAAACAACATGACGTCATATGAAGACTTCCAGTTTAGAACATAGAGATCCTGACGTTTTTTGGCTTCGTGTACGCTTCCTTGTCGAAGTGGGATTTGTAGTATTTTCCCTTTCTTTTGAATTGATGTTCATCAATGACAACATTTAGTAATCTCAAATGACAGAAATCGTATCTTTGTGTTCGGGAGGGTAACGGAACAGCCAAATGCATTACTGTGTGTATAGGCGGCGTTTTGCAAGTAAATTACCGTATTTGTCCTATTAGAATCGAAATAATCCATGGCAGCCATTGTGTTATATTCATTTAACCATGGGCTGGGCCTTTATAATCGAATTTAATCCCGAGCATGGCTGCCATGGATTATTTCTTAAACTACCAATATTAGTCTTATATAAATTATATATTAATAGCATTCAACAAAGGATTCAAGATCAGGCTAAACAGAATATGAATAGCCTGATTAATGAGTGTGAAAAGTTTAATTTTTTTTCGAAAAATTCATAAAAGTCGTGAAAGACCCCCATACATTGATATCTGCAAATTAAAATCAGATAGATCTTTGCTGAGCAAATTTCGACTTAGTGCTCATTCTCTAGTCATTGAAAAAGATCGTCACTCAAATATATAGAGACAGAATCGTGTCTGCCTGTCATGTGATACAGGAGAAGTTGAGAACGAATATCATTTCTTTTCAACTTGTCTACATTATATATCTTTAGGAAAAACAAAAGGCTAACAGTAAAATAGTTAACTCAAATATTTCATTAAGACACATGTCTTTACTTTTTAATAGTAGTTTGCCGGTCACTCTTAGAATTACAGTCAACTTTTTAAATGATTGTTTCTTAATGAGAAAGGCCATTTAGAAACTGTGGCTATTTTAATATAGCACTAAATACCACGGTAATTCCATGAGTATGTTATTCTGTATTGTTTCTGTTTATGTCATAACCATTTATTGTAAATGTGTTCTTGCAAATGAAATATTGTCTATTATATATATATAGACAATAGACACTAATTTATTGTCTATATATAGACAATAGACAACATTTTATTTGCAAGAACACATTTACAATAAATGGTTATGCCATAAACTGATACATATATATATATATAATCGTTTGCACTGTAACCATTACACCTTTCACTTTTTGACATGACATGCAAATATAATTAATAAAATTGTATTTCTATCTCAGTATTAACTCGTTATTTTATTTTTAAATATTTTCCCGCTTTAAATAAACATAACTTTTAAAGCCAATACCACTATTCCTGTTCAAATAAAATTTCATAATTCACTTTTAAAGAAATCCTTTTGGAAAAAGTTGACAACTGAAAACTTCGTAGTATTAAGTATTATATATACATACCATGGATCTTACGAATTAACTAGTTTAAACCAACGAATCCGAAGGATGGGTTGGCTTAAATAATAAGTTCATGAGTAAGATCCATGGTATATATGTAGAAATTACATGATGACGTTAAAATCATGGAATAACATCAAGATTTGACGTCAAAATCATGGAATAACAAATCTATGACGTCAAAATCATGGAATAACATCAAGATATTCATGTTAGACCATGGTTTGTAAAAGTTAACTATTTTTAAGTTGATTACTGCATAAAAACATCAAAAGAAAAATGCGTATTTATGTTACAATACAATACAACAAGATAACAAATGATAAGCTAGATTTCATAATCTACTTATTTATTTACTTATCTCATTGCAACAAATTGTGTGTGCCAATGTTTAGCGGACAAATACTTGTATTTTTGTTTTCTAATTTTTTACTAAATATTTGGGGGGAAATCTATATTAACCTGGACGTACCATGCACTTCGTATTGCAGTTTTTTTGTGGTATTTACATCTATCAGTTTAAATACATACAAATAAACCAATAAAATTAACATTAGATGGTTCTTGTGTCTTTTTCCCTTTGACGATGCACCAGGGGTTCGCGAAGGGGAAAAAGTGACAAGTTACAACAAACATCTAGTCTATCGCCGACGAAAAGAAATACAACTGACATCTAATTTTAATTAGATTGAGAATTAATATGCTCTGATCAATTTATTATATTTCAGTGATTTTTAATAAGGAAATTTTCAATAATTACATTTTCGTGGGCAAAATGACGTGAGGAAAAAACATTATTTGTGATAAAAAATTCCCCAAATCACAATTCCTTTAAAATTATGTTTCAGGTGAATTATTTAAAAAAAATTGAGTCGAGCAATGAAACCCAAGAAACAAATATGGGCTCTGTGTTAAATTAAACCAATAAGACCAAATGCACGTACGCTCCAAATATTGAGTGATAAATAGTTAATATAAAGACATTATACTGTATGCTGTTATCTTGTATTTTATCGAACAACGTATTATGATGGTCATCAAAATGTACCTGTATGTACATCTAATCACATGCCATCTGAAGCTTGTGATCACAACAATACAACCAGTTGCTGATAGCAGGAGCTATTGCAGTTTTTTGTGGTATTTACATCTATCAGTTAATTTAAGGTGAGAGGAGAACATCCTAAAAACAGAAGTAAGTATATATTATATTGTAAAACGTATCATAGGTCTTCTATGTGTTCTGTAATTTAAGGTGAGAAGAGAACATCCTAAAAACAGAAGTAAGTATATATTATATTGTAAAACGTATCATAGGTCTTCTATGTGTTCTGTAATTTAAGGTGAGAAGAGAACATCCTAAAAACAGACGTAAGTATATATTATATTGTAAAACGTATCATAGGTCTTCTATGTGTTCTGTAATTTAAGGTGAGAGGAGAACATCCTCAAAACAGAGAAGTAAGTATATATTATATTGTAAAACGTATCATAGGTCTTCTATGTGTTCTGTATTTTGAGGTGAGAGGTATGTGTTCGTTGTGTTGATATTTTGTAGCATTGTAAACTATCACTGTTTAATCTTTCTGTTTAAATCATGTTTTAGCTTACACTGATAATGATAATTATCACGACTAGAAGATCATAATTGTTGGAAGTATGCATATCAAAAGATAGAAATATTTGGATATTTGGTTGTTTCTTGTTCACCGGAAATATTATTTCTTTGCTATATCAAATGATTCTTCTGTTCATGGTTTTGGAGAGGGAAACCACAAGATTCGAGCTCGAACTTCTCAGAAGAAAGACTTGAACATGTAGCAAAGTTTGGCATGTATTTTATAAAACAGAGATATTTCTTTTAGCAAGTTCAAAATACAAATCTGCACATTACCCCAAAGATGATATCACAACGTACATGTATGAAGATTTATTATAGCTTACCTACATGTACATGCCATACATTTTGTGTATATAACATTACACGGCTACTCCGTTATGGAACCTTAGGAGTATATGAAGAGAACCTGGCTTCTCCGCTGCGGGATACAACACCTCTAAAAGCGGTTTCATCTAGTTGTAGAGGGGAAAAATGAGCGACTCGTGTATGCATAATGCCGCGTTCATTGTACTTGAAAGACTACGTGGTGCAGCTTCTAATGAACAACAATGTGTTGGGTGTAGTTGTTGAGTTTCTTGATTCTTGTTTAAGGGTTTTACACTGATGACATTTTGTGAGTATTTATTGAGGGTTAAATTTGTAGTCAATGTACTGATGACTTTCTAGGGTATTTATTGAGGGTCTTATTTGTGGACAATGTATACTCATGACATCTTGTGAGTATTTATTTGACAGTTTAATTAGTAGACAAACTACTAATAATTTTTTGTGAGTATTTATTGAGGGTTTAATTAGTAGACAAACTACTAATAATTTTTTGTGAGTATTTATTGAGGGTTTAATTTGTAGTTAATGTACTGATGACCCCTCGCCGCAATTATGCGTATACTTCGATTTGCTCTAGCTACGCCCCTGATATAGAACATAAAAAATAAGATACATGTATCTTGATTGTTTATAAATAAGGTTCAAATAATATCAAATATGCTAATGATAATTTATTGCACTAGATACGTATTTCTTTAATTACAGATCGATGGTTCCTCAGATGTGAACCGCATCGGTGGTCTAATGATAAACGTGCTCGTCTCGAATGTGGTAGATCGTGGGTTCATCGGTGGTCTAATGATAAGCGTGCTCGTCTAGAATGTGGTAGATCGTGGGTTCGATCGCCGATCCAATCAAAACAAAAGCTATAACATTGGTATGTGTTGGTTCTCCGCTAAGAACGCAGCATTAAGAAGAAGGGGCGAGGACTAACTTGTCTCGAAATGAGGATAATGTGTGGAAGTGGAGCGACATGTCTAACCGCGGACTGTTGTTTCGGTGAGCTAGCACTATAAAAACCTAACTAAGCGTGTTATAGTCAAGTATAAAGCGGACATCATTATCATCTCAACTATTTAAACACCAATCACTTAAATCACTGTATTTCACATCTGTGGGTCTTCAGTTGTGTTTGAGCCCAAGAAAAACTAGAATGTAAAAATAGGCCCTTTGGTTTACCTGCTCACAAAAAGTGCATGATGAAGGTTATTTCAGAAACACGTGGTGCACACTAAATTCATGTTACTCGATCGTTTTTTGTTGTTGTTGTTTTTGTCCTTTTCCATATATGGTCATTGCGTTACATGTTTTTCTATGATTTACGGATTCTGATTACCCTTTTGGTATCTTCAAACTTTTCTTTTGTCCATTGTATTGTCTGTTCTTCTTCTATTTACGGTTTCTGATTACCCCTCTGGTATCTTCAAACTTTTCTTTTGACCATTGTGTTGTCTGTTCTTCTTCTATTTACGGTTGATGATTACCCCTCTGGTATCTTCAAACTTTTCTTTTGGCCGTTGTGTTGTCTGTTCTTCTTCTATTTACGGCTTCTGATTACCCCTCTGGTATCTTCAAACTTTTCTTTTGACCATTGTGTTGTCTGTTCTTCTTCTATTTACGGTTTCTGATTACCCCTCTGGTATCTTCAAACTTTTCTTTTGGCCGTTATGTTGTCTGTTCTTCTTCTATTTACGGTTTCTGATTACCCCTCTGGTATCTTCAAACTCTTCATTGACCATTGTGTTGTCTGTTCTTCTTCTATTTACGGTTTCTGATTACCCCTCTGGTATCTTCAAACTTTTCTTTTGACCATTGTGTTGTCTGTTCTTCTTCTATTTACGGTTTCTGGTTGCCCCTCTGGTATCTTTAGACAAACCCTTCTTAGATACCTACATTTTTATAACACATTATTTGACAGCCTGAATTTGTTAAAGTAAAACCACATGTGTTGATCGAATCGAAACTAAGATAGTTTATATTGATTTACTATAAAAAGAAAGACCCTATAGTATATAGGTATACAATAGTCACAAGGTCACTAATGACTTATATTGTGTTTTTAGTATACGTCAATACGTAAAGTCTGATTTATGTTTGTATTAAATAAAAAAAAAAGTCAATATTTGTATCATAAACACAGCATAATGGACAACATCTTAAATTGGGTAAATCATTTTACTCTGTATAATAAGAGTACTTGTTTGGTGTCGTGATCTATGTTATTAATTGGTATCTGTTCGTATCTTTGACGATATAACTGAAATATCGTTGAAAGTGACGTTAAACACCATAATCCCGTATCTTTGATATGGCAAATATGATTGAAATGAAGCAGCTGAAAGATAAGCAGAAGTCAGTAAATGTGCGGTCTAATATTACCAACTATCCTGATTGGCTGTTTCACCAGGAATATTCAGGAATATTTGAGCCATTACCAAATCATCTTAATGCTCGTTTGATGTTTTATTTAAGTTGTGTTTATAAAGTTATGGACATAAGAGACGCGGACAGTATAGAAGAATTGATCGATTACGAACACTATATCAAACTGTCCTCGAATCAGGTAGATAAACTCATTATACTGTCCATTGCTCTTTCTCCGGACAGATTACGTAATAATTGTTTTTTCGAAGATGAGGAGAAATGTGGCGAGCTGTTAAACGAATTTTATCATAAGGATGACTTTGCAAAGGAAATGAATGTCCCTGAATGTGTTCAAATTGGACAGGAGAAGATAACTGTGCTAAGAATCATGTGTTTTAAAAAACAGTTTGTGACAGACAATTATCACAGACCGCTGCAGTTTTACAGGAATAGAGTAAGACAGATTGCAGAATCAATAGACCGGAAGTGTGTTAATAACAATAACAGCAAGGTTACCGCGTGTTTTTGTAGCATTTTGTGATGGAATATTAAATAGTGTCCTTTAATGTTGTTTAAGTATATATTTCGTGTCTGATTATTATTCTTACTATACAAAATGTATGCATGCATGGAATTCTTAAACTTTGTCTAATTAGCTTTCTTCAAGAAAGGTTTGAAGCACCAGACAATACAATGGCCAAAAGAGAAAAAAAAACGACAAAGGGACAAGCAATGATACACAGATGCACTACACGGTAAATAAAGAAAAGTTCGAAGATGCCAAAGGCGTAATCAGAAGCCGTAAATCGGAAGGACAGACAATACAATGGCCAGAAGAAAAAGGACAAACAATAATCTGCAAAACGCTACACAGAAAACACAGAAAACAAAAGATCGAGCAACACAAACACTACTAAATACTGGGGATGAACTCGGGTGCTTCGGAAGGGTTGCATTTCGGCAATCATGATATTATCAGACAAATAAAATGTTTAGAAAGTGTCTTATTTGAAACATTTTAGGCTGGTAGTCAACCTGAAATTTAGGAAAGTTTGAAGTGCTAAAAGGGGTAATCGGAGACCGTAACAGAGTGACAGAAATATCAGAATTCTGTACGAGGAACCACCATCCAAGGAGCATATCAGTAAGATTTAGTCAAATATAGCCGAAGAAAATCAATATATAGCGGAAAAGTTAAAAGGTTGACATGATCAGTACAATAGATGATGACGACAAAGGGAAATTGGCTTGGGTGAATTGTCTCCCTTTATAGTTGCATCGGCGTACAAGGTCTAGCAATCAAACATCTGATTTTTGTAATTTCATCAGAATCCCCGAATCAATAGAGACAAAATATTGTACTGATAGCCCCTGTGTGGTTCCCTTTTAAAATTGTGACGGGTTACGTGATCTACTTGTATGGGTCACGGTGGATGAACTCAGAATATATTTTATATCGTCATTTTCATCTAAATTATTATAGTTGAAAGGAATATCTTGTTGATAAAGATTATAATGCTGATCTAAGAAACAATTTTATTCCATTACTGTCATTAGCACAGAGAAGAAGGAAATGTTTTTCATCTTCAGTTGTATTACAGAATGGACAGAAACTATTTCCTCTCATTATTGTTAAATGTCTCCTCCTTACTATTTAGGAATTACCCGTCACGTGGTCCTTGATTATTGTCCTTAAGTCTCTTCTTTTCTCTTCAAAATTCGATGATATTAAATTTTGTGTAACATAAATGTGTTGTTATCTATTTTGCTTAGTTTATTGATAAAAGAAATATTTCCATAAATATTCAAATATTTTTTGTATTGATTTTTCTTTCTTTATGATAATCACAATTCTCTATTTCATTTATTTCAACACCTGTATCCCAGGCAATGTGCTTGACATACACATGTGTATTTATACCATTTCCATGGGCAGTCGACCAAGTTAAGCCCTAACTGCAAAATATTAGGAGCTTTTGTTTGAGCCTAAAGTATATTTACAAAAAGATAAAGACAGCTTTTCAATACTTGAATAAAACTTCAAATTAAATTCTTCTTCTTTAGAAGACACTCGGACTCAGTGCCCACCTTAGAAGATGCTGGGCCCCATGTTGCAGTGTGTTGTTGTGTGTACTTGACTTGCCGAGAGTAGATAACACCAGCGCACGACCCCTTGAGTGCGGGGAGCTATTGTTCCAACTGACTTAAGGCCGGACCTGATCGGACCTATTACTATTTTTTTTGGAAAAGTACCTAGCAACCATACAATGCTGAAATTACAAGAACTAGACCTATGACATGAACCATTTTATTTCAAAATATTTGAATTCTAATTTAGGTAAATATCCTGGAAGACTCTAAGACCCTATTAGTTTTTGGAAAAGTACCTAGCGATCAGATAATTATAAAATTACAAGAACTAGAGCTATGATTTGAAGCCATTCGATTTAAAAATATTTGAATCCAACTTTGCTAAATATCCTGGAAAACTCTCAGACCTATTATTTTTGGTAAAAGCACATAGCAATCATACATTTCTGGTACTAGAAGAACAGTAGTTGTGACATGGAACAATTGGTTTCATTTTGATAAATACGGTGAAAGACTCATAAGCCTTCTTTTTTTTGCAAAGTATATAGCAACCATAGAGGCATTTCTGAAACATGAAGAAAAATAACGCTGACATGGAACAGTTGTGCCTGTCTCAAGCCAGGAAATGGATTTACAACACCATATGTCGTGGTCTTATTGTGCGTGTGCGTGTGCGTGTGCGTGTGCGTGTGTGTGTGTGTTTCAGGTGAGAGTTGGCTGTCCGTGTTGTTATTACTGGAGGTAATTTTGAATTTGAATGAATTTGAAGTTTTAGTGTTCAATGCCACTTTCAGCAATATTTCAGCTATATCATGGCGACCAGTTTTAGTGGTGGAAGAAACCGGAGTACCCGGAGAGAAACAACGACCATGGGCAAGCAACTGGTAAATTTTATCACTTGCGGCTGCTAAATATTGACCATCACTGCTTCAACTTTCATTTCATACAATTCCATTTCAAAATATTTGAGTATATCAATAAAAAAATTTCATAATGTAAATTGAAAAGAGGGCAACTCAGTATACGCATCTACGATACTTTCTATAATAATTATTTTGCATAATTGTTTCACAAAAAAAAACATACTATTTTTGACTGCAATGCCTAGTATCTTAACGGAAATCAATAAAGCAAAGGAAAAAAAAACAGAAAAGCATGCCTTAACGGTATTGGTTGGAAAGATATCTCCAACCCGGTGGAAACCGCATCGGTGGTATAAAAGTTAGCTGTGTTCGCCTAGAGTGCAGTAGATCGTGGGTTCATCAGTGGTGTAAAAGTTAGCTGTGTTCGCCTAGAGTGCAGTAGATCGTGGGTTTATCAGTGGTGTAAAAGTTAGCTGTGTTCGCCTAGAGTGCAGTAGATCGTGGGTTCGAGCCCCGGTCGAGTCAAACTAAAGAACATAATGTGCTGCTTGTCGTCTAAGCACGCAGCTTTAAGGAGTCAGAGCAAACACTTTTTGGCTCGGAGTCAGGATAATGTGCTTGAATGGAGCAACATGTCTAACCGCAGACTGTTGTTTCAGTGAGTCAGCACTATAAAAAAATCAATAAAGCGTGTTGTTCTAATACAAAGCGGACATCATCAGTATCACTATATGCATCATCAAAATATAAGTTGTTCTCGCCATGATATAGCTGGAAGATTGCTCTCTTGCTGAATGAATATAAGGAGAAATAATAATCAGATAAAAAATATATCTTTAATTCTAACATGACGTCCTTCTTTGGCTTTGTAGACAAACGAGCGATTTATCGATGGTATAATCTCATTCGCACATGCACCGGTGAATGTGACTGACTTTTCCATTGGCAGCATAAATTGTGTGCGACATTTTCCGCAAACGTAAATACAAATTACCGTCTTCCAATCAAAGTATACTACCGTATTTGTACTCTTAGACATATCAGAATCGAAATAAATCATGGAAGCCAGAATGTGTTTTGAGTTTTAACATGGATTGGCGGATATTAGTAAATTTTATCCCTCGCCTCTGACTCGGGATAATATACTAATATCCACCAATCGATGTTAAAACTCCCAACACATTCTGGCTTCCATGATTTATTTCTTAATTGCTCCACCTCTAATGAAACTTTATGTGTGATATCGGAAAAGGGGAGCAAATAAAGGACTATTTTTTAACAGCACTATAACATTTATTCAAACCCATGTTAAAAATATAAAAGCTCCTCTCAAAATGTCCCTGTGGTGTTTATCTAGGGATTGAATCGGATTATAATCTTAATGTACAAATATGAATTACATGTATTTATATATAATACATACATTTTGTTTGTATGTATGCATGCTAAATTAAACATTTAGTCTTGTCTTTATATTCCCTAACAATGACTTATTATCTTTTACTTGTATTTTATATTCATTTTTAGATAAAATATACAATCTTACATTTTTAGCTTGTTGTTGGAATACATAATAAGATTTATATAAAGAATTATCAGATTAGAGAAGATTGTTCTATGGTTGTCTCGACTATAATAAAGTTAAATTTGAAAGAAAGGGACTTATACTCTTTTCTTTTGCTAAAAATTGTATCAGCTTCTCTAAAATAATAATAATAATAATAATATTAAATTATTTTATTTTAAATTTNAACGTAAATATAAATTACCGTCTTCCAATCAAAGTATACTACCGTATTTGTACTCTTAGACATATCAGAATCGAAATAAATCATGGAAGCCAGAATGTGTTTTGAGTTTTAACATGGATTGGCGGATATTAGTAAATTTTATCCCTCGCCTCTGACTCGGGATCCTGGATCCGCCCCTGAATAGGGTAACGTAGTTCACATTAAGCTAATATTCCCTGCGGCACTCGAAGGTGGTATATGATTTTTGATATAATCACATCAGTATGTCAAGTCTTTGCCCGCTGGAAACTTTTTTCCTTAGAGCTTTAAAGAAAAACTGCTCAAAACATAAAAAGTTTAGGAATATATGAGGAAAACTGGAATTAGTTTGAATGGACTCCTAGTAATATTCTCTTACGTCGTGTATTCAATAGCATTAGAATATACAGTCAAACCTGTATTAAGAGGTCACCTTTAATTTTGGGATACAAAAAAAGTGGCCTTACATGACAGGTGACCTCTAAAACCATGTTCGATTCATATGAAGCTTTCTATGATTTTTAGGTCACAAGTTGTCGGAGATAATCTGGGTCATGCATGTTGTGGTTTTTGTCGTCGTTCAAAGCTTTTCATTATTTATCACCAGTAAAATTACCCCCCCCCCCTTTTTTTCCGTACTTAACCGTGTTACGTTCTCAATATTGACCTTTAATCCGACGCCATTATTTTTGTTTACATATTGATCAGTTTTTAAGTCGTAGTAAATCCCGGTTCAGGTAAGTGACTGCATGTGTACAATTTACTATTTTTAAATGTTATCGGAGAAATAGTTAGCTTGATTTTATAGATTTTCGTTGACAGACGAGTTTGAAATCGTGCGCTTAGCACTGAATCAGCTGTTTCAAGTGTTTGTGTAATTTTGTGTATTCGGTACATCTGTACATATATATTATGTATCGTCATAACATTGCAGTCAAACCTGTATTAAGAGGTCACCTTTGGGACAAAGAAAAAGTGGCCTTATAAGACAGGTGACCTCTTTAAAGAGGTTTAATCCTTATGGAATTTTCTATGACAGGACAAGAAATAGTTGACCTTTTAATACAGGCGACTGGTTAATAAAGGTGGGTACTACTAAACTGAGAAACGAAACGAAATGAAACGAAACGAAACGAAATACCACGAAACGAAACGAAAAATGAAGAAACGAAACGAAACGAAATGAAGTATCGCAAAACGAAACGAAATATATCAAACAAAGCATAAAAGATAAAAAAAAAATCAACGAAATATTGAGTGGTTAGTTCGCGGCTATTTATAGATCTACGCTGGGATACTTTTCTGTTGCAAAATTCAAAAAGGTCAACACAAGTCGTGCATCGATACAGTAAATATAGTAAATATATATTAAATTCTTTAAAATGTTAGCGTTGGCGGATTCATAGGAGGGGAGGGGGGGTCCAGGAGATGAAAAATTACGTATATCAGTGTCGTATTTCGTTTCGTTTCGTTTCGTTTTCGTTTCTCAGTTTAGTAGTACCCAATAAAGGTGACATTACGAGCAGGTTTGACTGTATATATGCAACAGATAAACAACTGTTTCATACATGTTAGTTGATTTGTAAATTTTATTTAAATTTCTAAATGTCGATAACACCGGTACCGCTAGTTACAGGTCTACATCTACATCATACGATGCTCCGTCAAGTGTGACGACTATGCATAGGCGTGAACAGACCGTATATTTACAATTAATCAATAAACAAACAAAAAAGAGTTAAAAAAAATAAATGTATTTACATATGATATATATAGAATGGAAAACTGATATTAGATGTAGCGGGTTTGGATCTGTGATTTAAACTGATCCAAAGAAGAAGCAGAGACAATATCAGGTGGTAAAGCATTCCAAAGGACAACTGTATGAGGGAAGAAACTGAATTTGAAGTAGTCCTTACTATGTGCTTGCAGTCAAATTCAATTTGTGTTTACCTTATGAGGTCTAAATGGTTTTGTATGTATCATACATTTGTATATAGCTTTGCAATATTTGGATTGAATTTGTTGGATTTATTGTTTATGTTGAGCCAGGCTAGAATGTTACACAGGGGCATAGGATCCAGGGCAAAAAAAGAGGGGGCAGAACTATGTTGCCCCCAGTTTTTTGGCAAACAAGTTAGAAACAGTTGTCATTTCAACATGGAATCATAGATAATGTGCAGTAAATCACGAATGTATGCAGCTTAGACACCAACTAACATTTTTGCTTGCTAGTGAGCATTCCTTCCTGTCCTCTCCTAGAGCGTACCCCCACTTTTAGGTCCATTCCCTCACGTTATACTCCTCTCCTACGCCTCTGTTGCAGTTATAGTACACACTATATTTCAGACGCCCCGTGACAGAGGCTTATCTCAATTTTGTCAAAAAATATATGACACTCGTCTTCCATCCATTTGCACTTTCACAAGGTTACAATATCTGCAGTCAAATGTAGGCCTAGTCCACGGCCTAGTCTCACCTTAGAGTGCCAGTCTGTCTTTCGCACCTTTTTTCCGTGGAAATAGAAATTTCTACACATCATGGCGATCTATAAAGAACCACATTTTAAATCTGTGCAATTTATTGTTTGTACACAACTTGTTCTTATCATGAATATATGGAATCAATCAATCAATCAATCAATCAATCAATCAATCAATCAATCAATCAATCAATCAATCAATGCATGAACCAATCAATCTACCTGTATGATCAACCTGTTCCATTTTATTTGACATTTTGATGAGTTTGGCTTATTATTGTTTTACAGATCAAGATGGATTATATTGCTGGTAAGTATAACCTACATCACATTTTAAATAAAAACGTAATCATGACCAGGCCCCGGCGCCATAAAACTTGAGAATTTACTTAAGTCTGAGAATATTCTCAAAAAAGGAAATACTCAAATTTAATTGGCTGAGAACACAGATTTGAGCAAAAAGTTTGCTCAGCAAAGAAAATGTTTTGTGGCATGGGGGCCTAGTTTTCCTTATGTTTGAAAACGGATATAAAAATAAGCAATACCTGATAAGTAAAAATAAATGTGAACCACCCTTAGGATGACAACAGGTTTTTAAGTGAGAGGTCGGTGTTATAATATTTAATGATTTCTTATGTAATTCATGGTTGAATAAATGTAACAAATTTGCAGTAATGTATCATTTCCAT
>MJUT01038087.1:581173-594358 GCA_002080005.1 Gigantidas platifrons
GCTCCGCTCGGCGCGATTATCTTAAGTGCGCCCCCTAACTTTAGATCCTGGATCCGCCCCTGATCAGGGTTTTGAAATCAACGTCATTTTGATTGTCATCTATTGTGGCATTTGCCCCTAATTTCCAATTGGGGCTGTGGCGGTTTTCAGTTGCCACCCCTTTTTGTAGTTGAAATTGTTATTGCTTAGGAGTGTTTTAAGTTTGTTTACATTTTAGTTAGATTATTAGTAACAGTTGTTTTGTCACACTCCTAAGGTTATGTAATAAATTTAGTCATTTATTTAGAAAACTTTATAATAAATGACATTTTAATTGGAGCAATTGTTACTTCTTATATATACGATTTTCTCTAACGTTTATTTAGAACTGTGAATTAAATATCCACGATAAAGAGTTGACTGTCACCATTGGTAACAGGGATACACTGTTCCATATATACCACCAGTGGTGATAACAAGCGGGGTTACCACTACAAAACATTTTCACGGTTTATATTTGATTTCATTCACGGCGTTTCATGGTACAATGCTCTGTGGGCTATGTAGTAAGATATAAAATGAATGATAGCAAACTGCCGATACGTCCTACCTGGTTATAACAACCTTGGTTATTAGAAATCATAATTTAAAGTGGTACCATACACTTCAGGTAAAATTTGATCTGCTCGTTTAATTTCCTTTTTTTTTGCAGTGTGTTTGAATATATCCACTGTAATATATATCAAAATTTTAACAAATTCCAACCAACAGACTCAGAGCTATAAATTCACTAGCCACATAGCAGCTTTTCTCTCTGTGGTTTTGATCACCGAGATGCTTGAAATCTGCATACAAACATCATATGATCAAAACGTTCAACTGATTTTAAAGAGTTATCTCCCTGTAGTGTATGGTACCCCCTCAAATGACTACGTGAATCTCAGTATAAATAAAATCCACAGGTACTGGTACCATAATGGTTGTCTACATCCAGACATGATGACGGTGTTTTTAGCGTTAGATTCCTGTACTAAGCAAAATGGCTGTCTGGAGGTAAAGTTGTAAAAAAATACCCATATTATATCAAATATGTGTAAATGAAGACTTAGCGCTATAAAATCAAAGAAACAGATATTTATATCAACAGGTATTGGTATTATAATGGATATCTATATCCGGAAATGATGACAGTATTTGTCGCGTTAGATCCTTGTACAAAACAAAATGGCTGTCTTGAGGTAATTAATTTATCTAAGCATCTCACGGTGACTATATAATATAAAAATATTTCATACTAACTTGCAAACTGTGTCTAAATTACCAGAAACATGCTTAAACATAATACACATGAGAAATGAGTCATTACAATGGCCTATTTGCAATTTTTGCATTTAATACCGTTCTAGCAATTATAACTTCAGATAAACCTTGTTTATTACCTTTCCAGTCAGCATGGTTATAAATTACGCATGGTTTTATGTTACTCATTAGTATTGAAGACGCTATTTTTTGGCGTGATATACATTTTGAACTCGTACCTAATATTATGGGACGAAGTCCCAACTATGGTAGAAATAGCTTTTTTTTTTCTATATACTAATGACTAAATTTTCATGCACCGGAAATGACATACCGGAAGTCAATACATGGTTAAATCTGTGCAGAAAATCGAATGCGGACGTTTCGTAACCTGGTCTTTTCGTACCTATATCGGGACTTAAAAAACGACGGAAGATTTGGGTCTGGGTCCCCCTATTTTAAGAACATCTGGATCCACCCTCGGTCTACTTTGAAAAAATATTATAGGTCCATATATCCGAGTTAATATTGTTTAAAAAAATATATTGGACTTCGTCCCAAGTTAGGTAACACCTATTATCATATTACCACACATAATGTATATTTGGTAAATTATGCAGAAAATATTATAGGATTAAACACTGTTTAACTCCGGCAATTCACTCACAAACTGAATAAAGTCCGAAGGACTTTATGTAAAGTTTGTGAGTGAACTGCCGGAGTTTATACATACATAATTTCCTAAAAACACAGTGTTTAATCCTTATAATTCTTATTCTTGGACATCGTGTTGTTTTCGACGTTAAATACAAATAATTCTACAAAATATTTTACGTAACGCTACAAAAAAAGAAGTAAATGTACATTAAACGGAAATATTGATTTATAAATTCCTTTCGAATGACGTAGAATAAGTGACGATATCCAATCAGATTACGAGTTATTGATAATTTCTAGTAAGAATAGAATTATTACACAATATTTGATGAAAATTACAAGACGGTTACACATAGGGAATAAACATAATAACTAAAAGACGTCAAGGGGAAAATCAATAAAAATAAATTCACCCAAAAACACCGAGCTCGAACTCTCCAACACCAAATTGTTCATACAATTAACTGTGTGGTTTTACTACGCATGAGTAAATATGCATTTGCCACGTGGAGCTAAAACACAAAATAGTTTTTTAATCTCATTCCAAAAAAGATAATTTTCTAAATTAATAATTATAGATTCTGCCTGGTTCACATCATTGTGGACGGATTGAACACAACCCTATCGACGGTCAGTTTGGTGCCGATAAAACACGTGTTGATGAAATTCGTAAGAAATGTCCTTTGATGTACGTGGAACTGAATCCAGGTAAATTGCATTACCGTGATAGAAGGTACAATTTAATATCAAATGTCTATAGTAAAACCAATCTCAAACATAGGTAGGAATGCATACATCCCGAAACCTAATCCACGACATATGCAAAAGGAAATCATCCCGAATATAATCTGATTTACCTTTGACTTATTTCTAATAATATAAACTGTATCGGGACTCGGAAGTTGAAGTTGCGTTTCACCCAATACATGTTTCAGAGCTCAAGTATATTATGTTGTTTAAAAGTTAAAACTTACAGAATCTTTTTTATGAAAAGGATACATAACTCATAAACGAAGGTTAAGAATTAGATTCTTTTCTATTTGTTTTATTTCAACAATAATAAGAACACACAGCCTGAAGTATTTGACAAACTTTACTACACAATTTTTCATCGATATTGTTATTATGATTGAAACTAAACCAACCCAGATCGAACAGACCCAACAACCTTATCAAAACAACAATTTCTTTTCTTTCTTCTTTTGCGATGTAATTCCAGATGACATTATTGTACATAAAATAGCAGTTGCTTAGCTTGATATATAGTAGACCTAGGAGGTTAAAGAACATACTTGAATTATAGAAATCTCTATTTTACACTACTCTACAATATATTTGATGATGGACAACAATACAACAAACTTCTCTGTCATAAGAGCACATCATCCGGGTTTTTTGTCGTATCTCTATATATATTCAGGTGATGCTATATTCTTCCATTCTAACGTTCTTCATCACAGCAGTGCTAACCGAAGTGACATGAGACGTTGGGCATACCTGATGACCTACAACAAGGCAACAAACCACCCTGTCATGGTACACCATCACCCTGGTTACACCCCACTCGAAAAGGTAGATATGAACACAAGCGTACATTAGACAGAGATGATATTAATATCATGACAGTCTTCGCGTCATTCTCTATCCAGAGTTGTCGTTCCTGCCACGCTACACAACTCTGGCTAGAGAATGTCTTCGTGTATTACGAAGAACTACTTCGCTTATGTAATGGTAAGCGTGTTGGCCTCGTTGTGAAAGATCATATACGTAGGTTAATATAAAATGGAATCTAATAGAAGACTATACAACTGTTATTTGCTACCTCTCTACTCAGCATCCAACATTAAGGAGTAAAGGGGGGGGGTGGCTCAATGAGTTAGGTCGCTGGATCTAACAACTCATACAAGCTTATCACCAATACGGCGTGGGTTCGCGCCCGGCTTTGTAAATTACAAAAAGGGTGCACTCGACTCGCAACCGCAAGTGATAAAGTTAACCAGTTGCTTGCCCATGCTCGGTGGTTCTCTCCGGGTACTCCGGCTTCCTCCACCACTAAAACTGGTCGCCATGATATAGCTGAAATATTGTTGAAAGTGGCGTTAAACACCAAAAATAAAAAAAAATCAATCATTAAGGAGTAAAGAAAATGACTGTACAGTTATTTGGCATGAGCACTTGAAGTTGTCGCGAGTACTTTTAACAATATAACACAACTGAATAAAATTACTTGGCCTTAAACAATGATCATTATTTGCTATTCAAGAATATTAATTTATGTTGCAAATGTATTAGTTAAAAGATTATAATTGACATTTCGTAAATGCATATTAATTCTTGTATTGTTACAGGTGCCAAATTCAGCTATCAAAGCTTGTACAAATTTTACAGACTTGTCAGGGAAAGATTTTATCAACCCTCATAAGAATACCAGCTTAGTAGAAGGTTACAAAAAGAAGAAAACGGGACAATAAGGAGAAAAACTGTCTCTTGTGACTTAATAAATCAACATCTTATCTTATTTCTCTTATGAATTAGTGTAGATGATTGTACAAATTATGAATGACATATATTTATGAGTTGACAATCATGATAATGTGTTATGGAGTGATTTCAATAAATAGGGTTTCAACCTAAAAATGGACATCAGTTTTAAGTCATGTTGTTTCCATTTCAAAATATCATTTAAAGCTATTCTTTTGTTGCTTTAATTTATATATATATCGCCGATGGCTTGCATTTATCGTGCAGTTTAGGCCAACTAACTGAGTTTCTTTCTCCCAAAAATGTAAAACTCTATTATTGACCACTTTGGACCAAGAGAAAGTTTGAAAATACCAAAGGGGTAATCAGATACCGTATGTCAAAGGACAGACAACACAATGGCCGAATGATGTCTTTCAAAAAGCGAAAAAAACAAATCAATGGTCCTCATTTGTAAAGAAATCCATATGAAATCTTTGAAGATTCCAAAGGGGTAATCAGAGGCCATAAATCGAAGAACGTTATTTAAATGACAAAAAGTGAGAAGGGTTTGTCAAAACATACATGATTTGCATCTTAAAGCATTATGCTACATCTGAGATTTAGGTAAGGGTTACCAGGTGAAAATTATGACTGATAAACTTCAAGCAATATTTTTTGGTTTAATTAAAAGAATAACATACAAGTAGAAAAAGTGCTATGATATTATTAATAAATTCCCAGAAAATATTTGAATAAAAACGTAGATATCTAATTTAGTCCACCCGACGCGCTTCTAGAATAACCTTCACCAGGTACACTCATTATTAAAAGATTAGAAAACCAAACAAAGAAAAATAGATTGGGAGGAGGAAGACCAAAGTGCCTTTACAGAATAGCAAAAATTGGCTAAGGTCATCTATGCCTGAGAGAGGAGAACCTTACCATATACATGTATTACAATATATCAACAGCTCTTATAATATTCTACTGTCACTACCTTTATTAAATTGCAGGACCTGTCTATGAACTTTTGATAAAATTTCACCTTTGATGGTCAGGGATAAAATAATTGGAACCAGATTTTAGAAAGGACAAACTCGAATTGTTAGCCTTATACAAACCTATTGAAACATTTCGCATAACATTTCAACTTTAATTAATCATTGTTGTTTGTTGAAATCGGTAATTGGTATAATGATATTTTCTTGACCAATCTTTGCCTAAGACATTTCTATTGTTCATCAACAATTTAGAAATATTTATCGAATACCGTATATACCCTTCATATTTTCGGGTAAAATATCCAATATTAATAAAACATGTTAGCCGTTTGTTCATCTTTGCTAAAGCAAGTTAGATGACAATCGTCTTGATCAACTGCAATAGATTACATAGTATGTACTATTTTATATATATTCAAGTGAATTATATATAATTTGGAACTTTACAATTGGGAAATAAAAACCTCGAGTTTGCTGTGACTTCTTATGTACAATTGTAATTATATTATAACCATGATGCATATCTTACTTATAAGCTTAACATTAAAATTTCCTTGTGTATTATCTAACAATTAAATAAGGATTAAGACCATCGGCTATCCTTTATCTTTTATAGAACTAGTATTATACATATGACTACTTCTCACCTTGAAGAATAACTGTATTATGCTATGTATAAAGCTTAACATTAGGACACAGCATTCTTTACAACAACCCTGTTCGCCCTGCTATATCTAAGGGTCGGCATTCTACTAAAATATGGAGAATACTACCATGACTCCATCATTGGACTTAGGGGTGGTTTGGGAACATAAATCTAGCTTAGCCCCTCTACTTTTTATGGAAGTGCCATCAGAGCTAGGATAATTGAGGTCATGCATACATATCTTAGGGGTATCGAGTGTGCCCCTTTTCCCACGGGTTTCCTGTTTTTAACTGATCTGATAGCATAGTATTTAAAAAAAAAATTATTAGGTCATGTGACATAAAGAAGTAGATAAAGATTGCTGATAGAGTAGTCGGGGACTGCCGTGGTCGTGATTGTATAGTAGTTGGATTTACAACTACATGTACAATCAGTTGCATATCATCACCAACGTTGTGAGTCCGAATCCCGGCCATGGCCAGGGCATACTCGATACAACACTATGTGATAAAGTTTGTCAGTCACTTGCGGCAGGTCGATGGTTTTCTCCGGGCAGTCTGGTTTTTTCTACCAATAAAACTGACCACACCATCATGATATAACTGAAATATTGTTGAAGTAGCATTAAACACCATAACTCTAATATGTGAAAGAGCAGTTAGACTATAAACGATTCAATGATTGTTCAAACAAACATTGTTGGCTCTAAGGAGCAACCATAAATAAAACAATGGGATAATCATATCATGTGATGCGAGAGATGATATTCGTATATAAATAGGGGAAATACAGATCAAACCCCGAAAAATAAGGTTTGAAAACAAACAAAACCTCGCACAACAAAGACACATATAGAATATTTTTGTAGGAATTAATCGAAGAACTGCTATGGACATTTTGATCGAGAATTAATTGAAATTAAATTTAGTTACTAGTAATCAATTTATTATCCGATTATCTTGTGTCAACATGTGTGGTGATTATTCTGCAATCGTATTTATCACAAATAAACAAAAACTGATGTCCTGTATATTCCATATCTCGGTAAGTCATTTTTGTAACAATCCTTGCATTATTTAAAACAGCACCTGCCTCCTGTATGTAGTAAGATTCATGATCTGGTGCTTATATCATCATTTGAAGCGATTTTACTGCTTATATTTAATTTATATGACGAATTAAGTACCAGTTTAGAGGTGACGTCGCAGTCACGATCGCGTGGTAGCTGTATCTATATTTACTGAACCAAGGGTTCCTTTTGGTAAAGTTCAAGACATCACTTCGAAAATTTTACGGTCGCCACCATGACTTGGTTGACCGTTATGGAATATCTTTTTCACAAATGACCACGGATATGTTCCACTTGTCGTAAACACTCCCCAGTCCTTTCCTCATTCACGACTTATTACCGGGTTTGTAACTAGATTAAGACGACGAGTGTCATTATTAGATCAGGGACTGCTAACCCTTCCGGAGCACCTGAGTCCACCCCAGTTTTTGGTGGGATTCGTGTTACTCGATCTTTAGCTTTATATGTATGTTTTTTCGATCGTTGTTTGTCCTTTTGTACTTTTTCTGTTGGCCATTGTGTTGTCTGTTCTTCTTCGATATACGGTTTCTGATTACTCCTTTGGTATCTTCAAACTCTTACACATGTCTATCACACTGTGATCTCAATTCTCGTCAGTGACTAGATGTACTCGATACAACTTGATTTGATATAAAGTTTATCAGTGACTTCAGGCAGACTTGTGATTTTGCACAGGTAATCACGTTTCCTCAACTAATTAAGCTGACCGCCACGACATAACTATAATATTGTCATCAGTGACACTAAACACCAATAGTCATTACCAGTAGTGTATGAAAACCAAATTTTGACTAGACAAAACAACATTAATATAGGATTAAGCACTGTTTTTTAGGAAATTATCTATGTATAAACTCCGGCAACTCACTCACAAACTGAATAAAGTCCGAAGGACTTTATGTAAGGTTTGTGAGTGAGCTGCCGGAGTATATACATACATAATTTCCTAAAAACACAGTGTTTAATCCTTATGATTCTTATACTTGGACATCGTGTTGTTTTCGACGTTAAATACTTATAATTCTTGGTGGATTATTTTTTCATATTCCTACGCCGTAACTCTACAAAAAAGTAGTACAGTAAACGGAAATATTGATTTATAAATTTCTTTCGAATGGCGTAGAATAAGTGACGATATCCAATCAGAAATACGAGTTATTGATAAATTCTAGTAAGAATAGAATTATTGAAACATAAATAAGATAAAAAAAAGAAAAAGTAAAGAAAAAAAAGTAAAATATTAGCAGAACACACAAACGCCAACAAAAACCTAATGTTTTTAAACGGTAATGGTCATCTGCTCTATAAATAAACAACGTAGTTAAGTCTGTCTTTACAATAGCAGTATCAATCAGAATAAAGGATGCAAGGTTTTAATTATTACATTTTCAAACATATTTATAAGCATGCAGTTGATATATGGAAAGCCATATTATGTGAACAATTCACGAAGACGTTATTGTTGATGGTGTTTAAGGCAACTTTCAACACTATTTCAGTTACTAGTATATCGTGGCGGTTGAAGTCGAATATAAATATAAATATAAATATTACGCTTAGGCAGTTGGTATCCATAGTGGTTTAAATATAACTTCTTTCACCAGAGGAAGGGTGTCAGCTGGTTGGGATGTCTGATACCAAAATAAATATAATAATTATTTGACAATTAAAGCTTATGTATCTAATTTACAGTTACGATTTCTAAGACCTACAAGTACTATCATGTGATATAGGTTTTTTTATGGATGTAAATGTATTTGATCATGAGAGATTATCACACTTTATAGATGAACAATTTAGATAGTAATTAATGTATAGGAAGAGCGCTTATATCGCTGTTCTTCATTTCACAGTCACAGTATTGTTTCAATAATAAACAAAGGGCCCGGGTGGCTCAATGAGTTAGGTAGTTGGATTACCTAACAACTCATACAAGCCTATCACCAATACGACGTGGGTTCGCGCCCGGCTTTGCAAATTAAAAAAAAAAGTGCATTCGACTCACATCCGCAAGTGATGAAGTTTACCAGTTGCTTGCCCATGGTCGGTGGTTCTCTCCGAAAACTCCGGCTTCTTCCACTACTAAAACTGCTCGCCATGATATAGTTGAAATATTGCTGAAAGTGGCGTTAAACACAATAAATCAAACCAAATCAATAATAAGCATAATTCACACCACAGAACGACTGTGAATACGTCTCTCGCCTGCAACTGAGAGGTTCTATCTACTTTTGTCGATATTTTATTCAAAAGAATATTGAATATTAATTTTGTCATTGTTTGTTTTTTCTTTTTCGTCCTCGTGTATTTCCTCGTCTGACACACTACTGTCTTTTCTTTCTCTTTGATGTGGATCAATTCCATAGATATTTGTACAAAATATGGCCATGAGTGCTGACACCAGTGATAATCCGCCCATAAAGAGAAACACCATTCCCTTTAATATCGGTCTTGTTTGTTTGTATATACCAGAAAATGCCGCCACTCCTGCTACTCTCACTACTGAGTCTATCAACGCCATGTTGGAAAACAAGACACCTTGTTTGTCGGGGTGTACTTTTCTGGATAAAATAGCTTTTATTAAAGTCATTGGACTGTATCGAATTACACCAATACCGACAACTGTCCATAACATCCAGCTATGCGATGCCATTCCATACATCGCAAAGCAAACAATGGTAGTCAGATATCCAAACTGAAGTATAATTTCATCCGGTAAGCATAGTTGAAGCAGTGCAATAACTAAAGGTCCAATGATGCCCTGTACCAAGGACAAACTGGCTCCATACCAACCAATACGCTCTGAATCCCAACAGAATGGCGACCCTAGCTGATATAGATTTTGTAGTGGAACGTATGCAGTAACCGAAAACATAAAAATTGTAAAAACGAAAAGCCAGGAAAAGATGTGTTTACGATCTCCTATCTCTTTGTCTGTCACTAATGACCAAATCTGAGATTTCTTAGAAATGGAGCATATTGTTCCACATTTATCGAAAGTCTTGCGTTTATTTTCCTTGAGAAGTACTATTATTGATGTGTCAAGAATTAATAAAATTACAGCACATATAATGTATTGAGAAATATATCCAAAATAATGAATTAAATAACCGGTCCCTATTTGTGCAATGACAAAACCAATACTTCCTGCTGAATTATAAAGGATCATAACAAATGATCTTTGTTTGTTCTTTGTGGTTGTGTCAGCCATGATGCCCGACGATGCAAGATCATATGTGTAGTGAGTACCAGATAGACCGCTGAAAGCGGAAGTTATAAGAACAAGGTATACGTTTAAGCTGTTAAACACGACAGCCGTTCGGATGGTCATCCCAATAAGCATCATCGTAACACTCCAAATAAGAAGTGGTTTACGACCAACCTTGTCAGTCAAAGGTCCAAGTAAGATCATTACAAACACAGATATTCCCGAGCTTGTCATTTCGGAATATTGATTAATAGTAGTTGCTTCACTTTGTGCTCTGCCTTCAACGGAAGTGGAAGATGTGTTTCCGGTTTGACAATTTCCATTGTTTATAGTCATGTTGGCCCCTATAGAGCTTGCATTATTCCGAACAGAATCTTTCAATAACTGTTCCTTCACAAAATGGTAAATATACTGACCGTCGTTCATTGAAGACATCTCTGATATGAATCCGTACATCATTTTGAATACGAATACCTGCATCCATATTCTTATATTATTTCCATGGGAGCTACACCGTGGTAGTATAGATTGTGTATCTGCCATTGTTAGATGCTAAGCGACTCTATTCATTTTTACAAATGTTTTTGCATTCGTCATATTTAAGACTTGCAATGACAAAGCATGAACGATAAAACTAGATCATATGAGTGTTTTTATCACATAAGACCTTACGAGTGTTTACTATCACTATCTGTCATGTGTTTCTCATAAAAATATTAAATTAATGTAACGTGATGCTACAATGTCCTCCTCGAGCTTAATGGGTTTTTAATGAACGTGATTATCGAACTATTTGAAGTCAATAAATCAAGACAATGCATACACACATATAATAATTAGTTCTTGTGAGTAATTGATACAGTTTTATCAAAGTACAGTCAAACATGCCTTAAAGGACACATCTATATAAAAAAACACTGCCTATAAAGGGAAATGTCATTTTCCTCATTAATGAATAGTGCATATAATTTTAACATGTATATAAAGGACAACTGCGCATTAAGGGGGGTACCATACACTACAGGGAGATAACTCTTTAAAATCAGTAGAACGTTTTGATCATATGATGTTTGTATGCAGATTTCAAGCATCTCGGTGATAAAATCCACAGAGATAAAAGCTGCTATGTGGCTAGTGAATTTATAGCTCTGATATGAGTCTGTTGGTTGGAATTTGTTAAAATTTTGATATTTATTACAGTGCATATATTCAAACACACTGCCAAAAAAAAAAAAAAAAAAATTAAACGAGCAGATCATATTTTACCTAAAGTGTATGGTACCACCTTAAGGCCACTGATATACAGGTATGACTGTTCTGGCATTGTTTATTGACTATTTTATTTATTTATATTTGCTTTCCCCATTAGATTAGTGCATTATCATTGTGATAATTTATTATATGAAATAAATAAGTTTTTATCATTTAGGTACAGACAACCCAAATTTAATGTTATCATACCCAAACCGCCATGTCATTGATCACACTATTAACTGGATGTTTCATTTTCATGAGAAAACAAATACATGTACCAGGTACACAGCAGAGACTGTTCAAACCTGTACAATCCTCTCAATATTTGACATCATAATTGAAGTTCTGTCATTATACCTTTTGGCTGATTTATTGGTGTTTAACGCAGCAAACATTCAGTTATTTTGTGACCACCTGTTTTGTCAGTGGTGAAAACCACAGCATATATCTTGATAAATCACCGAATTTCCACAAATTACTGACGGACTTTTGGTAAACATTCCTATTGAATGTATTGGCGGTATTCAGTTTCAATAGTATGTGGACAAATAACCATACTCCGAATCGCATGAGCACTAATCATTACTTTTATTTTACATCATAATGTAGTTTATTCAAGAATCTTATGTTTACAATAATCTTCATGACCCAGGGTTGCACATTAAGGGTCATTTTGATATATTGTATTTACAATGAAACCTGCTTATTCGGTCACCTCTATTAGGCAGTCACCTGTATTAATTGGTCATCTTTTTTGTCCTGTCATAGAAAGTTCCATACGAATTGAACCTCCTTTAAGAGGTCACCTGTCCTATAAGGCCACTTTTAGTCCTCCCAAATGTGACCTCTTAATACACGTTTGACTGTATTTGTAGTTTATACCATATGGAGATTTTGCATATTGGTGATTCGATTTCTGGTGCCATCAAAAATGATAATGAATTCATTTCTGGTATTGATGTTCTGCTGTTTTGTTTTTTCATTCTTTTACTTTCTATATTACAGTAACTGCGCTGATAAGAAACAATGGGAATTCCAGGAGGTAAGATGTTTTCGTAATAAATACTTGATTGATTGATTGATTGATTGATTGATTGATTGATTGATTGATGCTTAACATCCAACGAGCAATTTTTCAGCTATATTCAGGACGAGAAAAAAATTTAAACGCCACGGGACTCGAAACAAGGAAAGGTGATGGGTAGGGACGGAGAATTTAGCCAATGCAACAGGTCTGCTATGGACCACTCATCATGAGCATAATGCTCATAATGAGCTGTTACACTGGGTTCTTAAACGTGCGAAGAGGATGACAATCTCTCAACACGGTACCTCTGTTTTTTTTCGGTGATTGAAATATACGAAGCATACAATAAACAGATTATATTTGGAATCTGACGGAGTATGCTAATAAAATGAAAAGATATCAAAGATGTAACCACGAACCGTTAATCTAAGAAGGGCGGCCAAATTATCTACATTTTAGTTGCTCTTTCAAACAGACAAAGAGGTGTTCGTGATCATATGGTGGGTGGATTTATATTGGATTTATAATCAATGACGAGGTGTACTCGATACAACATTATGA
>MJUT01038087.1:595446-634780 GCA_002080005.1 Gigantidas platifrons
CTGTACCAGTGATAGTAATTTATGTTCAACTGATTTAATGAGCCCTTTTTGACTGCAAAGTCTACATGAAGGGTAAAAAGATTGCTGTCTTGCAAATTTGTCTGACGCAAACATGAAACTTTAAGAAGTCTAAAAATTGTAATTGATTGTAATGCTATTTTGAAAAAAAACCTGTATACTCGTTCATATATATATTGCATTAAAATATTGATCACATACAAGTCAGCCATTTTTATTTATATGTATAAAACCATCTATTTATTACAAAAGACAAACCAACGAACTAGTTTAAAAAACCAGTTTCGAACCAGTTTCTAAACCGGAAAACCAAACTCAAACTGGTTTCTTTGCAATAAAAACGCTCAATAAATCAAGACAATGCATACACACATATAATAGTTAGTTCTTGTGAGTAATTGATACAGTTTTATCTAAGTACAGTCAAACCTGCCTTAAAGGGCACCTCTATATAACAAATCACTGTCTATAAAGGGAAATATCATGTTCCCCTTTAATGAATAGTGCATATAATTTTAACCTGTATATAAAGGACAACTGCTCATTAAGGGGGTACCATACACTACAGGGAGATAACTCTTTAAAATCAGTTGAACGTTTTGATCATATGATGTTTGTATGCAGATTTCAAGCATCTCGGTGATCAAAACCACAAAGAGAAAAGCTGCTATGTGGCTAGTGAATTTATAGTTCTGAGTCTGTTGGTTGGAATATGTTAAAATTTTGATATTTATTACAGTGGATATATTCAAACACACTGCCAAAAAAAAAAAAAAAAAAAAAAAAAAAAAAANAAAAAAAAAGATTAAACTAGCAGATCAAATTTTACCTGAAGTGTATGGTACCACCTTAAGGCCACTGATATACAGGTTTGACTGTTCTGTCATTGTTTATTGACTGTTCTGGCATTGTTTATTGACTGTTCTGTCATTGTTTATTGACTATTTGATTTGTTTGCATTTGCTTTTCCCCATTTGATTAGTGCACTATCATTGTGATAATTTATTATATGAAATAAATAAGTTTTTATCATTGCAGTACAGATAACCCAAATTTAATGTTATCATACCTAAACCACCATGTCATTGATCACACTATTAACTGGATGTTTCATTTTCATTTTCGTGAGAAAACAAATACCAGGTACACAGCACAGACTGTTCAAACCTGTACAATCCTCTCAATATTTGACATCATAATTGAAGTTCTGTCATTATACCTTTTGGCTGATTTATTGGTGTTTAACGCAGCAAGCATTCAGTGATTTCGTGACCACCTGTTTTGTCAGTGGTGAAAACCACATCATATATCCTGATAAATGACCGAATTTCCACAAATTATTGACGGACTTTTGGTAAACATTCCTATTGAATGTAATGGCGGTATTTAGTTTCCATAGTATGTCGACAAATAATCATACTCCGAATCGCATGAGCACTAATCATTACTTTTATTTTACATCATAATGTAGTTTATTCAAGAATCTCATGTTTACAATAATCTTCATGACCCAGGGTTGCACATTAAGGGTCGTTTTGATAATATATTTACAATGAAACCTGCGTATTCGGTCACCTCTATTAGGCAGTCACCTGTATTAATTGGTTATCTGTTTTGTCCTGTCATAGAAAGTTCCATACGAATTGAACCTCCTTTAAGAGGTCACCTGTCTTATTAGGATTCTTTTTCTTCCTCCCAAATGTGACCTCTTAATACACGTTTGACTGTATTTGTAGTTTATACCATATAGAGATTTTGTATATTGGTGATTCGATTTTTGGTGACATCAAAAATGATAATGAATTCATTTCTGGTATTGATTTCCTGCTGTTTTGTTTTTTCATTCTTGAACTTTCTATATTACAGTAGCTGCGCTGATAAGAAACAATGGGAATTCCAGGAGGTAAGATGTTTTCGTAATTAATACTTCAGTGATTGAAATATACGAAACATACAATAAATATTCGGAATTCTGATAAAGTATGTTAATAAAATGAAAAGATATCAAAGATGTAACCACGAGCCGTTAATCTGAGAAGGACGGCCAAATTATCTACGTTTTGTTTGCTCTTTCAAACAGAAAATGAGATCGTCGTGGTCGTGATCGTATGGTGGGTGGATTTATAACTATATTGGATTTATAATCAATGACGAGGTGTACTCGATACAACATTATGAGATAAAGTTTGTCAGTAACTTGCGACATGTCGGTGTTTTTCTTCGGGTTCTCCACTTATAAAACTGATCGCCAAAATATAGCTGATATATTGCTGAAAGTGGCGCTAAACACCAAAAATCAATCAATCACAAAAGGCAAACAATGGTGTACACAAGCCACTACACAGAGAACAACATACTGAGCAACACGAACCCTGGAGTAAACTAATGTGCCACAGAAGGATAAAAAGTTCCTTATCCATTATATTTAAATATCGTGTTACTCAAATTAAAAAATCCGGTGATAAGTCATGAACTAGCACTATAAACAGCCAATCAAGCGTGTAAGTCTAGAACACAAAGCAGAAGTCGTCATCATCTAATTGAAATGTAGTGTGTTCTCGACATGATATAGCTGAATCGTTAAACAAGAATCACCACTCACCCAATGATCCATTTACATGATATCTTTCTGTAAATAATACGATAACACAGACGTCGTAACATTCAATATATTAATCATGCATTGCGAAAAGATACGAGAGTCAGTGAATACCCAGTATTATAATACCTAACACACGTATATTGTGCGATAAAATCTTTACTTTACATGCGAAAATGTGGAACTTAAAGAATAGCCATACATTATATCGCCACAGATGAAAGACTATATACAGATAGTGGTTGTGAATTATTATTTATTACATACTTAGTTAAAATAAAGGCATTTTTGTATGACCAATATGACCGGAAGTAAACTGTCCATATTTTCACACCCCGGGAAAATAACCGGTTATTAGGTGCCCCTCGTGCGTTTCAGACAAAATAAATAACTTCCGGTGTTTACGTCTGCAGATGTCGGAAGTATATAATAAATAGTTTAATACATGGGCATTTCCATATTGGCCTGGTTATCATCCCTCGACCCATATTGGCCCTCGACTTCGTCTCATATTGGCCATCGACTTCGTCTCAGGCCAATATGGGTGTCTCGGGATGATAACCAGGCCAATATGGAAATGCCCATGTATTAATCTGTATGTAGTGTTTCTTTGAATTAATTAGCTAATGTCATTGCAATACATTAATTACAACTTCAATAATTTAGATTTCATTAGATTAAAGTCAGTGTTTCATTTTATGAAAAAATTATGGTAGATTTTAAAGTATTTAATTAGCTATAGGCAGGGTCAAATTATGACCTTTTGGGGTTACTGAAATTATAGGCCCGTTCTTTCGGGACCACCTTCTAACTTTCCCGCATCCGTCTTGAATTTTCTTAATACTAGTAAGAGTATGAGTCCTTAACATATTCTACCTCATCTATTGGAAAATATATTTTAATGATTCTTTATGACTGTGACTTAGAACTATTCTTCATACAGCACATTAATTTCAGAATACACGCTTACAAATGGTTATGACATAACTAAAGAAATGTGTGAAGATTTCAAAACTCTGGGATACGTTATAATAAGGTAATACTTATATACGATAGCTATAACAAAAACTATGGAACACATTCTTTTAATTTTAATGTTACAGTAATGTCATATGCGAAAGAACCAATTTGATTACCAAGACACAAACATGCATATGTGTTCTTGAATTATTATTACAACTTATAATAGTCCCATCATCATGACTTACCTTTTATGTATTTTACAAGTTACTATAATTATCCTATCAACAGATAAACATTACAAACAGCTGATTATCGATTTTCTGTCACTTGATCAGTTCATGGGTAACATTCGAAGCTTTCCGAATAGTGTTATGGGCGTTCCGAAGTAACGAACTAGAAAATGACCGCCACAACAGACGATGAACATTCGAAATCTTTTGCGCCACATTTTTGAGCCAAAGTAAATATTTTATCGCCAAAATCATAGATTTTTCGCCAAATGCGCAAATGGCGCACACCAGCGGAAACCCTGGTCCACTCACATCCTATGATACCGCCAGTTCTCTGTTAACGTGTATTCACGCTCTATTTCAACTCATTTTTGTCGCCATTGTTTTTATATTTAACTGCCACGGTACCATAGCAACCCAATATAACCTTGTAATTATTGCTCTCAACGTTTATTATTACCCCTTAAGTTTCGCAAGGAATGTAACATACAATGCTGAGATAACAAGATTATAGGATAAGGAAAAGCTAAAACGATTTTATAAGAAATTAAAAAGATTGATACATTGAAATCTGTCTAAACAGAACCATGACTAAACCGGAATCCTGTATAAACGTAAATGTATATAAAGTCCCCATATAGGAAATCTTTGTTGATTTAAACTGTATAAACCAACACCTGTCTATTACGAACACATAAGCTGGTCCCAATGAGGTTCTGTTTAGACATGTTTCACTGTCTTGTTATTTGTTAAGCTTGATGAAGACTACTAACTGAGAAGTCATCACAAATTTAAATGTAACATGCTTATTCAATATATGTTTTTCTCTTTGTCATTCAATGGAAATATTTATACAAAACACTTTTGATATAGAAAACAACGGAGAACAAATAAAAAGAAAATGTTGAATCATCACAATCAAATTGTTGATGTTATATATTCTATTTATAGATGGATTGTTGCACATGCTTTTTTATTATTTAGATCGTTGTTGGACAAAGAGGAAGTAGGAATGATAATGAAGTGTTTGACCGGAAGTGACGGTTTAGCAAAGGAAGCATTCACTGTAAGCATTCTTCATATTAAAATGATTCCGGTGTTTTGGTCACGGCAAATGTTACAATTCAAAAGAACTAAAAGCGACGTTTTATGGGATCTTGAGGCAATGAAGGGCATAGTGGTGTTTGAAAATAACAAACAACTTCCGAGTGTGAATGAAATTTTACATGGTATTACCTCCTACCGAGGGTTTTTGTCTTCTTTCTTGGAGGGGGATAGTATAATACAATCAAAAAATATATATCACATTTTTTGGTGTGTTAAATGATAAATAAAAAAGAAATAGAAAATGAATACTAAATCAGCAGAAAGTTACATCTATTAAATGTTGTATTCAAATTGTAATTAAATTGTATTTACATTGTGTTGTACAGTTTGAAAGAGGTGAAAGAAAAACGTATCGAGCAACATGGAATCATCCAGGAAGTGACGTCACTGGTTTGGTAGCTAGATCAGAAAAAGTTGTCAACACGTGTGAAAAGGTAGATAACGTCACATGTAATTATTAATACAACTAAGGTTTTACCTTCGTCATGCATAGGTGACCTTAGCCAATTTTGACTATGCTGTTTAGGCGCCTTGATTTTATTGCTCCCAAAACTTTAAATTATTTGGTTTTCCAAATTTTCGATTTTGAGCGTTCATGATGAAGGCTATTCCTGAAACGCGCCGTGCACACTAAATTAGATATCTACGTTTTTATGCTTACGAAAGCTAATTGGCGAAATGACAATAATTTTACATTTGAACTATCGTTACTTGAAATAATTGTCAAGTTAAATTCTTACTGTGTTGAGAATTATGCATTGTGGCCAGTTTTTCAAGATTGGTGTCACTGTACTACAATTTGTAGCGGTCCTAAAATGGTTATCCAATTATACTGAAAACTGGGCAACCTAAGAATGTTCTACAGAAGCACTGTTCCTGTATAATATGGTTAAATCATTCTCAAAATTCGATATAAGAAAAAGAAAATACAATGAATTTCGTTTAAAAAAAACAACTATTAATAAGAATGGAAGCTACAAACAGGAATACACCGACAAAAAGATATATACATTATATATTGAAAATTAATTACTAATGTATATTCCACACAGATGTTAGGTGATGAGGTGTATCACTACCACTCAAAGTTAATGTTTAAAGACGCCAAGATAGCTGCTCCACACTACTGGCATCAAGATTATGGGCAAGTTTTTTTTATATTATTTCTCAAGTAAAAATATACAAAATTTTAATTTCTACTTTTGATCAATTTCATATAAAATAGACAAGGACTATTTCTAGCAACATTTTGCAAACTGAAAAAAAAACCCACTTTAGATTAAAACATGAATTTTTCCTCATCACTCAACATACACCATACATTCAAAATAAGACAACACAATCATATATGGATCCTAGATAGACAAGTGGTTGAGATTTCTGACCAAAAGTCTTACATGACCGGTGCGTTCGAAATAACTACCAAGGTTTTTTCCCCACATTAAATCTAGTAGTCATGCTATGGACAAGATAAAATGTTGAAAAATACGATAAATACCAATACGCCACGTATAAATACAATTCCTAGTTATGTGAATGTTAGAATTATTTACCTACATGCAATACTAGTTAGGTGAGGATTGTCGCGAACACAAGTACACCATAGCTAGATTTCCAAGTGACGATACAACCAGTGTCTATCACATCTAATACTATTCTATGTGTTAAAACTTATCACATGGGGCGGCAGTTAAGTGGTTTTTTCCTGGTATTCTGGTTTCCTTCACCGATAAAACTGACCGCCAAGACATATCTGAAATGTTGTTTAAAAGAGCGTTAGAAACATTCATGGCATATCATGGACCTATCATCTATATATATTACACGGTTTATCAACATCATCAAAGTACTGTGAATTGTGTGTTTTAATTCGCAATTATCTTACCATTAATACTATGAAAAGCAAAAAATATCAGACTGTCGGAACAGTTCCAAATTCCAATAGAAAAATCAGACAGAGGAATCGATACCCATAACACAAATACATGACCTATGACCCCTAACACACAAATACATGACCTCTGACCCCTAACACACAAAGACATGACTGCTCATTATAGAAATTGGTTCTGTTAAGCTTTTTAAAAGACTAAAAACTTATTCCAAATGCTTCCTCAATGCAAATTACACACACAGGTACTGGTATCACAATGGATGCTTGTTCCCGGATATGATGACAGTGTTTATCGCCTTAGACCCCTGTACTAAACAAAATGGGTGCTTGGAGGTAAGATTATGCAATAGTTAAAAATAATCAAATAACATTTAATAATAGAAAACAATTTTGCGATTGATTAGGAAAAACGAAAATATGTTGCATTTTGCATTTTCACAATCTTTATCAAAGTTTAATTGATTTATTATAACTTGGCTTATATTTTGTACGTACCGCAAAAATACTGCCACAACTATTTTCATAATTCGAAACAATATCTATGTAATAAGGTATTTAATACTAATTCAAAGTGTCAGTGATTAAGCCAATCTGACTATTCCCTTCGACCATATTACTCGAATTTAATAGTTTTTGCAATCGTATGAAACAATATACCAGCTTGTTTCCCTGGAAACATTTTCGTAGAAAGTTTAAATGAAACTAATTATTTTATAACTAATTGACGAGTTTCATTATCAAAAAAACATGCAACGAATGTGGAAAATCGTTAGAGAATACCGACGGGGCAAAAAGGACAATCCAGAGAAACTGGCAACATATACAGCGTACACAAGACTAACAAAGACAATCCAGAGAAACTGGCAACATATACAGCGTACACAAGACTAACAAAGACAATCCAGAGAAACTGGCTACATATACAGCGTACACAATACTAACATAGACAATCCAGAGAAACTGGCAACATATACATCGTACACAAGACTAACATAGACCATCCAGAGAAACTGGCAACATATACAGCGTACACAAGACTAACAAAGACAATCCAGAGAAACTGGCAACATATACAGCGTACACAAGACTAACATAGACCATCCAGAGAAACTGGCAACATATAGAGCGTACACAAGACTAACATAGACAATCCAGAGAAACTGGCAACATATACAGCGTACACAAGACTAACATAGACAATCCAGAGAAACTGGCAACATATACAGCGTACACAAGACTAACATAGACAATCCAGAGAAACTGGCTACATATACATCGTACACAAGACTAACAAAGACAATCCAGAGAAACTGGCTACATATACATCGTACACAAGACTAACAAAGACAATCCAGAGAAACTGGCTACATATACAGCGTACACAAGACTAACAAAGACATTAAAAACACAACGCAATATGTGTTGGACACCACTATGCACAAGCAAAAACATTTAACTCGGAAAATTCTGTAATTCACAGCTATCTATATAATAAATCAATTTGTTTTTCCAGATTCTCCCTGGTTCACATAAATGTGGTCGAATAGAACATCAACCAATCGATGGACAATATGGTGCAGATATGTCACGTGTTAATGAAATTCGTCAAAAATGTCCACTGATGTATGTAGAATTGAATCCAGGTAAATAAAAGTGAGGGCGGAAAACGCAGTTAGAGAATATATCTGCAACCGGCTTAGATTGTGAACTTCGAATTTCAGCTTTATCCTATTCCTTGAACGACATCCATTGTGCACTCTCCTTATATTTTCAAACTTGCTTGGTAGCAACAATCTACTACAAGGAATAATGTACGTTCAATTTGTAACAACATGTAAACATTAATAATCAAGTCAATAACTGAAAACATGGTACTTCTAAACTACGAGACTGGAACGAGATATAGCTAATATAAATATCCTGGAAAACCATTAACTGTTGATCAAAGGAGATGGCGATCAACAATTCAGACTTGGTACCACAATTTTAATAATTAATTTGTTTCTTATTTGATTTAGTCGACAGACTATCTATAATGCTAACATGCGTTGCCTGTAAAAACACAAACAATTTACATCAACTAACGCAATGCTTCACTAGCAATGACAGGAACATTGTAAATTCAGTATGCGTGAAATGTAATTCTACATGCCTGGCATTGTCGTTTAACACCTCTTGATCAACGATAAACTTTTATCTATGATGCAATTACTTTTTAAACCAATACTCTCCTTGCTTATTTCATAACATGCAATACGTTGGCACCAATTGCATCATTATATTGTCAATATTTCAGGCGATGCTATATTTTTCCATTCAAATCTGCTTCACCATAGCAGTGCCAATCGTAGCGACATGAGAAGATGGGCATACCTGATATCATACAATACAAGATCTAATGATCCTGTTATTGAACACCACCATGCAAGTTACACTCCTCTAGATAAGGTATAACTAACTTCTACTTTCAAACAAATATTGAACCACCGTAAATCAGTTTGTATCAGATGCTTCAATCGTTATAACCGGTTAATCATACATTGGACCATTTCGCTGTTGTTGTAGGGATCATACGCCGAACAACCGTACTCAAGTTAAATGATTGGAGCTCGGGACTTTCATTGCCTTTTATACAGACATTATTTACATATAGGTGGAAAGTGCTGATTATTTTTGTTCTGCGTGGTCGTTGAATTTTTCCTTTCTGATGATTCATTTTTGTCAGATTTTATTTGCCAAGAATCGTCAGTCTATCATCTAGGTTTGTGAAACTTTTTATTTTTAATGTAAGTGATTTTCGTGACAACATGTGCTTTTTATCCTCTATTGGTTGTTGCAAATAGTACATCCAGCCTTACATGGCACCTCCATTGAAGACGTTTACACAGACGACCAGCTAGTGAGGATATAACAACGGTTAAACGTACTCAATACATTACTTGGGTTTAATATTTCCCGTAAATTGTCATCAGCAGAATTTATTTCCCCTGTACAAAGTATTTCTTGTGAGTGGTTGTTGCTTAGCGACAAAGGAGCACTTTTCCAGCTATATTATGGTAGGAACAAGTTACTTTTCTGTGAGAGTATGATGATGATGATGATGTTCGCTTTGTACTAGACCAACAAGCTTAGTTGGATGTTTATAGTGCTATCTCCCTGAAACAACAGTTTGCGTGTAGACATGTCGCTATACTCGAACACATGATTGATTCCGAACCAACCAGTATTTACACTTACTCCTTAGTGCTAGGTACTGAGCGGATAATCAGCAAATACAAAGTTCATTGTCTTTGATTTGACCCGACTCGAACGCACGATCAACCGCACTCGAGGCGAACATGATAGCCATTACACCACCGATTTGAACCATAATGATACACCCATTGCCCCTTTATGCTGTATCCTACAAATGTACCTGTTTATGATGCAACTCTTATTCAATAGTGATAAGCAGGCGCCAACCTAAATGACACTACCTAATTGAATATTGTTTTACACAAACAAGTTGTTATTGAATTAATATTTGCTTTAAATTGTTTCAGGTAGCGAATACAGCTATAAAGGAATGTACAAACTTCACAGATATGACTGGTAAAGGTTTTATCAACCCACCTAGGGGCAACTCGCGCTTAATAGAAGAATACACAACGACTGGAAGTGCACAGAGATGAATGAGTTACAAACTATTGTTTTTTTTTGTTTTTAATAAATGTCAGATATTCATATTACTGTATGAAAAGAAGGTTTAAACAGTGATGGTCATCAATTTCGCCAATATTAACAAAAAGAACAATTACCTTTCGTCTCAAATGAACCTGCTAAATACAATAAAGACCATGACATATGACGTTGGAAATCCAGGTCATGGATAGGTACAAGATGTGGTGGACTAAACCGGTCAATGGGACCCTAATCCTTACCTCTTGAAAACTGAATTTCCAACGGAAGCACAGTAAATTGTATTGTTTATATAGCAACAATTTCATTGTTATAATTATATCTACACTACGAAAACAATGCAAACTATTGCCGCACGGTACTAGAGCAAACATATTGCCGTACGGTACTAGAACAAAAGTATTGCCGCACGGTACTAGAACAAAAATATAGCCGCACGGTACTAGAACAATAATATTGCCACACGGTACTAGAACAAAAATATTGCCGCACGGTACTAGAACAAAAATATTGCCGCACGGTACTAGAACAAAAACATTGCCGCACGGTACTAGAACAAAAATATTGCAGCACGGTACTAGAACAAAAATATTGCCACGGTACTAGAACAAAAATATTGCCGCACGGTACTAGAACAAAAATATTGCCGCACGGTACTAGAACAAAAATATTGCCACACGGTACTAGAACAAAAATATTGCCACACGGTACTAGAACAAAAATATTGCAAAGAACTAAAGGTATACATTTTCCTCAAATGACATAAAATAAAATGAGGTATTGTTCCTCATATGCGTGTGTCTCTGAGAATGGCCGTTTTCTGATAAGAAGGAGTGAGTGAAAATGGATTTCTATTGTGGACCGTATTTGCTAGGTCTATTTGTCGACGCGTATTTATTTTCCAATTTACAAAGGACACTCAGGGAAAAGGGGGTATATGGAAGCTTGAGAAATCCAGCCAGGAGACAATATATTTTCACTATAACACCAATAATCCGCCTCCTGTCGATGACAAAATGGTTGATGCCATAGTTTACCATTTTGATAATTGAATGACATTTGTATTCGTTCCGTCAAAGCATATTCTCTATTTACAAGTTTTTCAGTGTCTTTATCAGTTTATTACGAAAATTATGATCATTGAAACTTTAAATTGAGTATACAAATAAATAAGAAAATAAATAAATAAAATATCGCCTTCCCATTAAATATCAAACAAGTGGTTTTTTCGGACACAATACAATGTAAGTACATGGATATCTGAAGTGTGAAGTTATTTCGGATTCTCTGCTTTTACAGTTTTATCAACTTGTGGATCCATGAATTCCTTTCCTGTCAAATCTGTGTAATTTCTGCATTCTTTAATGGCAGAGTTAGGAACCTGTGTTGAAAAATTATATACAAATATAGTGATTGATTGGTGTTTAACACCAAATGGGCATTTCTGTCCTGCTAGGTAATGACGAGAACAAGTTACATTCGATGGGATGGGGTCCGCTTTATACTGGACCATCATTCTTAGCTGTATTAGTTCAGCTAGCTTATTGAAACGGCAATCATCGGGAAGACATGTCATTCCACTAGGACACATTATCCTGATCCCTGACAAACCAGTCTTTTCTCATTCCTTAATGCTGAGTGATGAATTTTATAGTCTTTGGTTTGATACGACCGGGACTCAAACCCCACACGATCTACCGCACTCGAGGTGATTACGTTGACCATTACACTGTGGTATATATACAAATATATGTATATTAATTGATTTATTAAGAAATGGAATGCATTTTTGTAAGTCACCATTCTATGGATATGTACAGTCACATTCAAATCTAATAGTTATGCAGATCGAGATGAAATTTGAACGATGACCAGAGGTCCAGAACGAGACATACTTGGGTCGCTACCGTTAACGTTTCACCTGGTGCATAGGTATTACCGTCACTTCTGAACGAACGTCTATAATGCTCAATCTTGAGTTTTCTGTGGGTGTTTTGAAAATCATTGTTGGTCCTTTTGTCCTTTTTTTTATTTGGCCATTGCATTGTCTGTCATTCATCGATTTACGGCTAATGATTACACCTTTGGTATCTGTTAGCGTTTCTTACGCCACCACTTCTGGAGAGGATGTCGTGGTCGTAATCGCATGGTAGTTGGATTGACTTTTACCTATGCAATCAGTTCCTATCACCACTAATGTTGCTAGTTCGAATCCCGCATATGGCGAGGTGTCCTCATACATCATTATGTGATACAGTTTGTCAGTGACTTGTGGTAGGTCGGTGGTTTTCCCCGGGTACTCCAGTTTCCTCCACCAATGAAACTGACCACCACGATATAACTGAAATATTGTTGAAAGTGGCGTTAAACACCATGACCTTTAACACTATCTCTAAAGGCGTATAGTTCTTACCTTTACTAGTGGTGTATAGTTTGGATGATGATGTTTGTAAATCGGATCATTAGATTTAAGACAATATGAGAACAATAAAGCCCATCGTCTGTTAGGACTATCATTAGGACCACTGGTATGAATCAAGTTAGCATCAAAGAGGAGGGCATCTCCTGAAATAAAAAAGTGTGTGATTCTTTTATACGATATGAGGCATGATACGGTTCCCCCTCTTTTAACATTTAAGCTTACGATATGAGGCATGATACGGTCGCCCCTCTTTTAACATTTAAGCTTACGATATGAGGCATGATACGGTCCCCCCTCTTTTAACATTTAAACTTACGATATGAGGCATGATACGGTCGCCCCTCTTTTAACATTTAAGCTTACGATATGAGGCATGATACGGTTCCCCTCTTTTAACATTTAAACTTATGATATGAGGCATGCTACGGTTCCCCCCTCTTTTAACATTTAAGCTTACGATATGAGGCATGATACGGTTCCCCCCTCTTTTAACATTTAAGCTTACGATATGAGGCATGATACGGTTCTCCCTCTTTTAACATTTAAGAGGCCGTCGTGGTTGTGGTCGCATGATTGTTGGATTTATAACTATCTAACGTTGCAAGCTATAATCAGTCGAGGTGTACACGATGCTACATTATGTGATGAAGTTTGTCAGTGACTTGTGGCAGGTCGGTGGGTTTTTTCAGGCTACTCCGAATTTCACCACCAATAAAACTGATATCGATGTAATATTGTTGAAAGAAGCGTTAAACATCATAGCCCTAACCCGTATTACGGCTATCGAAAGTGTCAGCTCGCTATATTATGTCCGGGTCACGACACGAACAAGTTGTTTTTCGGTGAGATGATTTTGATATACTAGACCAACATAATAAGCTTAATTTTGCATTTATTCTATAGCTGAAACAACAGCCCACAAGCTGATATGAGACTCTATTCGAACACTGTCCTTGCCCTGAGTCTGTATGTCTGTCTTTGCACTTACTGACTAATGCTGTCTGTTTGGTGCATAAGAATCATATACCAAGTCTTTGGTCTGAACCTATCGGGAATCAAACACATGTCATAACTCGAGTCGAGCATGGTAATCATTACACTACTGAATGGTCTGTATGTTTGTGTATTTTTGTCATCAAATTTCCAACGTAAAGGGATTATTGATGGTTTCTTGTTTCATCCATATTCATGGTTGATTGTGATGTGAATTTTCATCCAAATCACTCTTCAAAAGAAATTTCTTTCACGGATATATTTTCCTGTCATGGCGAGGTGTACTCGAAACAACATTATGCGATAAAGTTTGTCAGTCACTTGCAACAGGTCAGTGGTTTTCTCCGGGTACTCCGGTTTCCTCCACCAATAAAACTGACAGCCATGAATGATATAACTGAAATATTGTTCAAAGTGGCGTTAAACACCATAAGCCAAACCAAGCCTAATTTTTCACCTAAATCATTCTTTCATGGTTATTTTATTCCTGTTTCTAACCTACTAAATTGATTTTTAACAATACCTGGATCAAGCTCCACATATTTGAGAGGATGTATCTTCATAATTTCGTTTATTCTATCCATGTCTGCCATTGTTTGACCTGCTACTGGATTGTGGTCAATTCTACCGCATTTATGGGATCCTGGCAGAATCTGGAAAACAAACAATTGTGCAATTGATGTACATCGATGATATACCTCATTCTATCCTAATTTGGTTCGATATATTTCGTTCGATGTTCAGATGGTGCTCTGAAATAATTTTGAATGCTTAGCTTTTCAACATTTCCATGTTATCACAGAGTAAGCAAGTCCGAAGCGATTTTCTAGTAAATAAACAATCCAGAAACAAAAACAATACAAACACAGAAAACAAAGCTCGTGCAAAGCTCAAACAAAAAAAGGTTTGAGTAAAACAGTATTTTCCAGAAGAATATGGTGGTCAATGATGCCCTTGTATACAATAGGGAGGACACGCAAATCGTCTTTAGTTAATATTTGCAAATCAAGAACATGTCATCAATAACCATTCCACAAGCAAATCCAAAATGTTCTCATATACAATACTAATTGATTACTGTACAGAGATAGAAATAGAAATAGGAAACGTCCAAACCTGAAGACATCCATTAGAAGGTTCACACTTGTCTACCGCAATAAAAATGGATTACGGTACAATGATGTAAATAGAAATAGGAAACGTCACAAACCTGAAGACATCCATTAGAAGGTTCACACTTGTCAACCACAATAAAAATGGATTACGGTACAATGATGTAAATAGAAATAGGAAACGTCACAAACCTGAAGACATCCATTAGAAGGTTCACACTTGTCTACCGCAATAAAAATAGGAAACGTCACAAACCTGAAGACATCCATTAGAAGGTTCACACTTGTCTACCGCAATAAAAATAGGAAACGTCACAAACCTGAAGACATCCATTAGAAGGTTCACACTTGTCTACAGCAATAAATATGGTATTCAGCTGTGGAAACAAACATCCATTTTTATACCAATATCTACAAGGATATGAAAAAATAGATAATGATGAGATATATATAGGATATATTCAAATTGTATTTGGCATATATATCTACGGCTCCAGTCCTATATATACAGACTGATGTACCCTGCTTAACATCCAATGAAAATTATTACAACATGTTTCTATAAACCGTAATACTACAGACACCGAATGTTATGATGGATGCGCAAAATGTTATAAAATATTGTCATGTCAGTTCATAATAAATGTGAAAGATATTATTTAGCGACACAATCATAGCAAGGCGGTGGGACAAAGGGTGTTTGATTCTCAAGACACTCTTTGCTTTTTGTCTGACAATACTTATTCTGTAATATTATGACTATGAAATATATTTATGCATCAAAAAGGCAAATACGACATTAGGATTAGGATTTCATGCCTTACCCATAATCTTGATGCCACAAGTGGCTTCCTCCAGTAAATGCATCTTTCCGAATGAATTTAGCATGATAATGGTATACTTCGCCACCTCCGAGAAGCTAAAAAAAAGGACAATAAGTTTCATAAAAGTCGTATTATTCTTAGGTTTTTATTTTGTTTTACTTATTGAGTACACAATGGAAAGGCTTTAAGATGTCAAAAGAGTAAGCTGAAGTCGTAAATCAAGGAAAGACAGGCAATACAATGGCCAAAGAAAAAGACAAACAACGATCTACAAAACATTACACACAGAACTAAAGATTGAACAGCACGAACGTAGGTGCTCCAGAAGAGTATTCATGTTCTGCTCCACATGACTTTGGTGTAGGAAAAATACCATCGATTGATTGATTTCATATGCTTTGTAAAATCTGCAAAATGATTTATTCAAATACAAGTAGTCTTGCTTAGACATCATATTTTTTGCACTTTATCATGAAATTCAAATAGAAAGAATCTTTGCAACATCCCCATTCTCACCTCTTTCAATTAAAATATCACAATAAAACATTTAATTTCAACACTGGTGTGTTTTTTTCGTGTTATTCAAGCATTTTAAGGCGTAAAACTTATCAATCCGTACTGTATCCAAGAAATTAAATTTACACAGCACAATGGTAAACCAGGCCTGTCAAAGTCTATACAAAGTCAAAACCAAAGAACGAGATTACGTTTTTAATCTCAAACCAAACAATATTCAATCGTATAAAAGTTACCTTCTGGCAAGAATCAACAACTTTCCTACTTCTTGAGACTATCCCTGTGACATCATCTCCAGGGTGACTCCATATCACAAGTTTTGCGTTTTTACCTTTGCCATCTGGAATCTTAAAATAAATAATAAAAAAAAATACAGAGTACATAGTACATGTACATGTACAGTCAAGCGTGTATATAAAGGACACTCAATGTAAACAGAAAATGTACCCTTTATGAGCAGTTTTCCTTTATATACAAGTTGAAATTGTTTACACTATTTATTAATAAGAAAAATGAGGCTGCCCATTATATACGGTGATTTGTTATATAGAGGTGCTCACTAAGACAGGTTTGACTGCACTTATTTTTTCAGAAATCTTTTAATTTTATGTTATTGAATTGCATGTCAATTAATTATAAGTCTTAATACTTTGAACATTAATATGCCGACAAAATAAAAAAAAATTCACTGAAGAAAACCTTAGAATAAACACAACTTCGAGGATTATTGGCAACAACTTTAATTTAATTGGAGAGAGAGAGAGAGAGAGAGAGAGATACTCTAGCACATCTGTCTCCCTAATTAGATATGCATGACATTGGTAGACAGTGGTAAATGAAATGATCATGATGGGAAAAATAGAAAAGTAATTACAAGTTCAATTGAAACAAAATATTTCTAATTCGAAGCTGTCGCATATTATCTAGCTTGCTTACGGAATCAACCATTACTGTCTTTATAATGCGAAAAAAAACACAGTTCTCTACTTCAACATGCATCCAGTTTCCAAGTAATATATACAATGATGGGTGACTTATAAAAACACCGAAACATTCCGACCCAACCTATAATTTCATTAATAGATCGCGAGTTGTCATCATTATAATAAACATTTATTATATACATACACCATATCCATGTTTCTCAATTATATTGCTTCCTTCTAAAACTTTCTTTATTTGTGTCAATTCCTCCTGATCAAACATACCCCTGAAATATACATGGTTAAATTCAAGAAGGTTGGCTTCTGGTGTTTTACGCCACTTTCAACAATATTTCAGTTATATTGTAGCGGTCAGGTTTATTGGTGGAGTACCTGGAGAAAACCACCGACCTGCCGCAAGTCACTGGCAAACTGTATCACATAATGTTGTATCGAGTACACCTCGTCATGAACGGGGCTCGAACTCACAACTTCAGTGATGATAGACACTGATTGCACAGGTAGTTGTAAATCCAACTACCATACAATTATAATTATGGCGACACCAAATTCAAAGTAGTTGATCGAAAAGGACAACATACACCAAAAACAAAGGTAAATTAAGAGTCCTTGTCATTACTTGATAAAGATTACTTATTGAAGTAAAACAACCTTAAACAAAACCAATGAACGCACTATTAGCCGTTCACATTATCCTTAAAAAAAATTCTAATATTCACGGAATGTAAATAAGGGTAATAACAAAATTACCGAACACAGAGCAATCTTCCAAAGGGAAATTCAAAACTCATAAATCAATAAACAGACAAAATCAGTCAACAACCGGGAAACTGGAAAACTGCAATGGCCCTGACTTGGTACAGGCATTTCTAAAGAAATGGTGGATTGAATCAGATTTTACGGCGCCAACCCTTCGCTTCCATTACGATTCAAAGGTTCCGATTGTCACTATAACAGCATTTATAACAATACTGGAACAAAATAGGTAAAATAGTAGTCAAACAGTAAGTAAGATAACTACCAGTAAGAAAAGTGTGAAGACATCATAGGGGCGATCACAAATCGTAAATCGAAATTTAGACAGACAACGGTTACCAAAACACTGCATATTGAAACTAAATATTGGGCAACACGAACTCCACTTAAAAATGGTGTAAACTGAGTACTTCCGAAATACTCATATTTTTGTAGGGAATTGTGTCAATCTGATCTTTTGTTCGTATTTATCTTAGAGTTTTGTTTATGAATCTGGATTGTGGTTTCTTTTATTGTTTCCTTAAATTGATATTTTTCCTTTATTTTGTATATATACTGTAATATATGTAATTATGTATGAAGAATATTACCGTACAATGATGTATCCATGTTCATCATAGGCTGCCTGAACTTCTGGTGTAATATCGAACGACTCAGAATATTTAAATTCTGAAAACAAATATAAAAAAGAAAGAACATATATGATGACAACAAAATGTTATATTTTGATAATATGATGATATCCGCTTTGTGCTAGTCGAAGACGCTTAGACGGGTAGATATGACCTTAGACTCGAACACATTTAATTTGTGTGGGTTGGCTTCAGATATGTTGAGGGCTTTAAGTTCTGAGTTCCGTGTTGTGATGTTCGTTACGATTTCCACATAGAAACGATGCTCGATTCTTTTTCACCTCCAGTTGTTTGTAGGAGGCCTAGGGTTCATGTCTTATTTACGTTATTTGTGTTTGCTTGTACATAATGGTGTCCAACACAGATTATGTTGTGTTTTTCTTCGTATTGTGTACCCTGTGTTGCCAGTTTCTCTGGATTGTCAATTTTTTATTGCCCTTTCGGTATTCTCTAGCGTTTATTTATAAATTGAAACTTTCATATCTCGCCCTCGAATTATTCCTTCGTATTGGCATTCACATAGTGGTCTTCATTACTGTGGTAGAGGAAGGGAAACCGCAGCTCACAAAGTCGAAAATCTTTTTTGTGGATTTTTGTTATTATTCTGTTTTACTTTTGCTTTACATTTTTCTAGATACTGAATTTGAGTTTATCTCTTGCTTTTGTTTTTCACGATATTGATTCTGTGTTTATGCTCTATTTTTCTTGATTCTTTTCTGGATCGTGATTCTGTGCTTTTCGTTTATCCTTAGTTTTCTAAAATAAGAATTCTAGGCGGACAATATCTAAGAATTTTAAGCGATGCATATTAGAATAATATTCAGACAAGGATAAATTAGAATCTTCAAACCTTTTTTAACAATATCTCTCTGTTTTGTTTTCTTGATTTTGATTCTGTATTTTCTGTATGTTTCTTGAATTTGTATTCTGTTTTCATTTCTTGTATTCTTGACTGCTATTTTGTTTTTATCCATTATTTTTTTTCTCTATCGTGATTCTAGATATGATGTTATCCATAAGGCTATATATGCCCGCGGGAGATGAACCATAACAATATACGTTATACTTACCGGCGTCACTCATTTTGAAAAATATTCACTGAAAAGTAGTTTTAACATTACAACAGGACAACAAAGCATGGAAAAATGCACCCTGAAATATGTTATCTGATTGGTTAGTATTGTTAACTGTCTTGCATATGCATTAAAAGGTCAAAGATCAATGAAAGGTTAAGATGGTACCATACACTTCAGGTAAAATTTGATCTGCTCGTTTAATTTTCGTATTTTTTTGGCAGTGTGTTTGAATATATCCACTGTAATAAATATCCAAATTTTAACAAATTCCAACCAAGAGACTCAGAGCTAAAAATTCACTAGCCACATATCAGCTTTTCTCTCTGTGGTTTTGATCACCGAGATGCTTGAAATCTGCAAACAAACATCATATGATCAAAACGTTCAACTGATTTTAAAGAGTTATTTCCCTGTAGTGTATGGTACCCCCTTAATTGACATGACGGGATCTTGTCAGATTTAAGCATACAACCAACATATAATTTTTATTAGATTGCGAAACATTTAGTAAGAAATGTAATGAACATGAAAGACTTTCCAACATTACACTGAGACTTATACAAACTAAAGTAAAGGAACAACACTTTTATTGCTGTTCTACATTTCAAAATTACAATTAAGTCTTCAATTATATTTTCTGTTTTACTAAATTTATATAATCATCGGAATCTACGATTCAATGTACCATTGACATCAGGAAACCTATGTATTAAGAGGTGTGCAGGTGTGAATCCAAATGACAGATTTAACAACTATCTAAAACCAGAATCATGATTAGCATCCGTCTTTATTGTAGTCTTCTCAACATTTTGGGTGAGCTAGAGGAGTGAGTTTTTGTAGTATTTGCTGAGTCTGTCGACCGTTACTGTTTCACTTTCATTAGAATTGGCATTGTAAATAATAACTTGAGTATCATTATTCACAATGTTTTTTAAACCTTTTTTGTATATCTCCTTTGGTTGTATTGTTCCCAATACTTTAAATTATTTGGCTTTCCAATGTTTAGATTTTGAGCATACCTGATGAAGGGTATACGAGATTCACGCTGATATCTACGTTCTTATTAGTCCGGAAACTTATCGGTCGTTTCTGTAGAACCATGGAGCACAAAAACAGTCCAGTATTTAAAAAAAAAATTGCAATTTCTACAATGCATTTTGTACATGATCTAGTTAATATTTTGGGGGATGTGTCTTACCTTAATAAACGTCCAATTCGTTTATTTATTCGTTGATAAAAACACTGATAAGTATGATAAATATCGACACATTTTGTAAATTTAAATATTTAGTTCAACACAAAGTAGTGTTATTGCTAGCGTGGTCGCTCTGAGTGCGGGCGATCGTGAGTTCGATCTTCGATATGATCAAACTCCAATCCCATGGCATTGGCTTCTCCCTTCAGCACGCATCATTACTTTTAAGGAGTAATTGTACAGATAAATTGAGTCAGAGTCAAAATAATGGTTTTCAATGTGAAGCCACTTGTCTACCAGCAGACTCTTACTGGAGTGAGCAAGCACTCTAACAATCCATCTCAAAACATCTTGGTCTAGTACAAAAAACAAAAAAATTTGAAGATAACAGGGGTAATCAGAAGCCACAATTCGAAGGACGTAAATATAATGACCCAAACGAAAAGGACAACAAAAAAGACAATGGTCGACGGACTATTATATGGACAACTACAGATTGAGCAATATCAACCTCGTCAAAAACCTGCAGTGAACAAAAAAGAGAAACAACTCACAGAACACCCTTCATGTGCTGCCTGTGGATTATCATTGTCAACTTCATTTGATGTAAAAAGACACGTCAAACGAGACTGTTCAATGGCAGAGGAGGGTCGTGATGTGGTCATCCTGTTATATGAATCATTCTGTTTCTGTCACATTGGCTGATTATCTGTATAAGGCATTAAGGAACGAATATAAGTCCAAAGTAGACACAATACACGTAAATTCTTACTAAATAGACAATCTAGAGACACTGGTAGCATTAGACACAAGACACAGAGCGAAGACAAAATACACAACACAGAAAACTAAAAAGATTACCATCATGGACCCCTACCAAGTCTTTCCTGTTGCTTACAAGACACGAACAACGATCTTAAGTCTGAGCAAATATTGAAGAGAGCGGATGAACTATTCCCATCACCCATCACGCGAGAGAAACAGTTAATAAACGAATATGACAACAATGTAAGAATGTATGCTATTGAATAAGGACATTTCTTGAATTAACATTTTTTTTATAATGTATACCGGTATCTATCTCCATCTGAGAGAAATAATAACACAATCAGACATCTAGTCCGAAATTAAGTCCATGTTATAAATATACCAACCTTTAAAAAAGTATATTTAGTTCAAATTATCTTGTACGTGCTTAGCAATATATACACCATATGTATTAGATATACATCTACGTTTTTATGTTATTGAATTTTAATATAGCTAAATAAATTCACAGTTCAACGCATCCGTAGATATACCAGTTTTCTGATGGTTAGTGTGAAGTTTTCTGTAGTGGACAATTTTGCTTTCTGTAGGATTGTAAGATGTGTATATAGATTTTGAATTGGATTGAAAAAAAAAAGAAATAACGTAAGTCATCTGTTTCTAATTCATTGCTGGTTCCTTAACATACAGTACCAAATAGTTCATGTTGTTTGGCATAGTTATCAGCAATATCCCACAACTATTGGCTCGGCGAGGAAGGAGGGATTCAAACGACAAATAAGTGGCGATTTGACGTTCTATCACATTAGTTATGCCTCGTAAAGGTGGTTACGAATGCTGACGATGATGATATGATATCAAACGGCATGCGACAAAGAGTTGCCTGACTTTAGCCTCGCTCAGAATTCACATATTGCGTTTCATTTAAAAACAACAATAATAATAATTTGGGGGTGGCAACTCACCTCCCCTGCGATAGTCTCACACTTTCGGTCCTCCGACCACTTAATGGCATGAAATTCACTCATTTGAGTTTGGCATATCTGCAGTGGGTATCTGAAAAGTTTTGTTGGTTAAAATCTCATATTATCCCCCATAACTCTTGTCATTACTGGCAAATCAACAACCTTAACTTTACTATACAGGATGTTAAAACTATCACTGCACTCATTTAAACTTTAGCTAATAGACGTGTGTCGAACAACTTAAGTGTAGACAAATTACGTATATTGGCAGTTTACTGTCTTCCTGCGTGTAAGTATGTATAAAAACAGATATCAATGACTGGTACACCCCATTTTACACGTACGATATATTAAATATGTGTGGTTGTTTACTATTTTGAAAGTTATATATAAGTTTTTAAGGTCATTGGCATGGAAATTTACCTGTACTATATATAAAAACTTAATCAATAAAAAAAATTAAAGGGAGATAATTTTACTGATGAATAGGTGACCCTGAAATTAATTAAGGTAAGAGTTGAATGAAATATTTAAAAAAATTTAATTGATGTTTCATTTCAGTATATATATATATAGGTCAACACATTTAATATCGTACGACATTTAATATGTGGCATATATGTTAATTTAATGTACTACATTTAATTAAGTTATTATTTAAGATCAAAACGTACGTGATCTCAGTAAAGTAATATTGATCAATAGTCAATAATACGGAAATGAACAATCTCCATATGTTATTTTGTAATATATCATTTGAAGGCACAAGCTAATACAAGGTCAACCACATCGGTGGTGTAATGGTTAGCATGCTCGCCTCGAGTGTGGTAGATCATGAGTTCGAGTCCCGACCGGGCCAAACCAAAGACTATTAATTCGGTATTTGTGGCTTCTCCACTAAATGCACATCATTAAGGGGTAAGAGAAAGATTCGTTGGCTCGGAATAAGAATAATGTGTAGAGTGGAGCGTTATGTCTACCCACAGACTGTTGTTTCAGTGCGATAAAAATCCAACAAAGCATCTTGGTCTAGTACTAAGCAGTCATCATTATCATCTCAGCGAATGTAGCTTGCTTTGGCCAGGGTATTTAACTGAGAAAAAATTATCATTTGGAGTTAAACAAAAATCACTCAATAGTACAAGGTTAAGCAATTTAATTATTCTAGCCTTTCCGAAGATTATGTTAGCTTGTTCGTACATGCATAAAAAGACTTATTTTCATAAGTGAATAAAAAGGTTAGTCAGTTACCATGGAGATATTTTGCACGTGTTTCACCTCTTACGGGGCATAAAAGACGTCTGAAGATATCAATGTGATATTAGTCAGAAACTGTAAATCGAATGTCATACAAATGCAATGTTCAAACGGAAAAGGACAAAATAACATACTAGTACATGGTACACAAGGCACTACACAGAAAACTAAAGATTGAACCTCACGTATCCACTAAAAATTACTCCTCCTGAAGGGTAAACAGTCCCTGCTCCACCAGTGGCACCCGTATTATTACTCTTAAACGAAAAGAACATCGTCTTATATGGAAATCGAATATGTAAATGAATACCAATAACATTATTATTGTTGCTGATATGATACACATACATGTATAGATAAACATATAGAGGTCATTTTAATAAGAAGATTAGTCGGCACAAGGTACTTAACTAATAGATTTAATCATTTTTGCTACACTACTTTCAACTTACACTGTTCGAGTTAGATTGACATGGTTCGAATAAGATTTCCTTTTGGTTTCAAAATTGGATGCAAGATCATTATTATTAAATCTGATTATTATCAATCACTTTGACATTTTACAGCACTGAACAAAAATAATTCTGTTTTTCAGTCTCACATTTTACACTACGTTTCTACCAAAAGGTCCAAGAAATCCCGATAACATTTTGAACATAAAAACTTCAAATAAAAGGGTAACGTAGGAGGTTTCTCAACGTTTTAGTATTTCAATATATCTTAGACTGTATTGTGTTAATAGCAAGTTTTTAAGTAAATGAGATGATCTATACATAGAAAAAATAAATGAAAAGAAGCAAAGAATAAAATAACTTTCTAATTTCAGGAGAATGGTTAACATTGCTGTTCTTGGTGCTGGGGTCGTGGGGTTATCCACCGCCATCAACATCAAGAGAAATATTGCTCATGCCAACGTTACAATCATAGCAGACAAGTTTCTCAGTGAGACGACAAGTTCTGGTGCTGGAGGCATATTTAAACCAACTGCGGAATTAACCCCAGGCGTACCACTGGAACTTTTAAAGTTTGTATAAGTAATTTCGTATGAAATTAAATAATGCATTTGTTTTATATTAAAATAAAGAAATAAATACTATATTTTCTATTCCATATCCGAAACAGAGGCTATTTTATTTCCCATAGAGCACAGAATATCTGACAATTTTTTTTTATTTCCCATAGAGCAGAATATCTGACAAAAAAAGATGTATCCTCTGTTTCGGAAAGTATTTCCTGTTAGTGTTATGAAAAGAAAGTTTAAACAGTGATGGTTAACAACTCCACCAATATCAACAAAACCAATAACCACCTCTCACTTCAAACCATTGCAAACAGAAAGACCAGGACGATGACGGTGGAAATCTATATCCTAGCATGGCTCACAAATGTGACGATGCTAAACTGGCTTAAATAATTAGAATGAGACGATAAAAAAGTAGAAAGTATTCCTTTGAATTATACTAGATAACTCTTTTACCATTCAATAAAAGCGGCACAAAAGAATGTGTGCCACATAATTCCAGACGTATATGGTTGTCTACTGGCATCATGATCCCGGTAGAATTACGGCAATGAATGAAACATGACAATATATAAACTGTCAGTGTTTTCCTCATATGCATGATACATTTATAGTTACATACGATAAAAACAAGAGGTATGTCCGATCAGTGTTATGTATGAGGCACTTTTGAAGTCAAATTCAAATTTCCTAGTCGTGATGGAATTGATTGTACAGATAGATATTAAATCAATTCCCATGCAATCCATGGAGTTGCTATTCCGGTACAATACTGTGTGAATATTTAATTATGATTTTAGGAGATGGGTTAGCGATTCCTGGAAATGGTTCTCTGATTTAACTTTATCTGATATGGCTTCAGTAACAGGCAACCAAATGGTGGCAGGATATTATTTTTGCAATAAGGAGGTTATAGTATGTATATAAGTAAGACTAGTATTTTGTCGACAATATCTATTAGTTTTACATTTTTTCCCTCCACAATTAAACAAAACACCAAGGTTAAATTACATGATTAATGACAAACTTCCACCTTTAAATTTAACACAGCAAACATCGTAAGCATCTCTCTGTTGCATGTTGGGAAATGAATTATAATTAGTCGCATGTCTGCCATCAGACACTTTATGCGCGTGCTCCCCCAAAATTGTGTAATGCATACAATATTATAAACATTGAACAATTATTTAACTATACTTAGATACGTGTCACTTAATTGTATTATATGTTGTTTAATTCACAAAAAATTACAAAAGTGTATTTTGAAGTAAAAAAAAAAAAGAAGAATTTTGTGATTTTAGATGCTTATACTAAATGTTCTCCGTGTTATCATAATGCACACATAGGGTGTCGAAGTCCCAAAATATCTCGAGTAAAAGGACAACCTAAATAACACGGGGTCATGGTGTTTAACGCCACTTTCAACAATATTTCAGTTATATCGTGGTAGTACGTTTTGTTGGTGGAAGAAACCGGGGTACCTGGAGAAAACCATCGACCTGTCGTAAGTCACTGACAAACTTTATCACATAATGTTGAATCGAGTGCATCTCACCATGAGCAGAATTTTAACTCACAACTTTAGTGATGATTGGCACTGATTGCATAGGTAGTTGTAAATCCAACTACCATACGATAACGACCACGACATCACTTAACATGCAATGAAAAGGACCACAACAATAGTACAAATACAAAGATTGATTGATTGATTGATTGATTGATTGATTGATTGATTGATTGATGTTTTACGTCCAGCGAGCAAATACAAAGATACAACAAATAAAGAACACAAGCTTTGACAACACATACTCCAGGGGAAACAACACCCTGTCACATTTTTATACGCCTATATAAGATTACTTGGATTTATTCAGAAAGTCATATCACGGCTTCCGTAACAATCGTGATGACACCAATGTAATTGAATGGAACCTATCAAGCAATTACCACTAAACATATTGCGTCTACGAGATTACTTACTGTCGTCTCTGTGTACACACATACGAGCTTCATGACTGTAAATAAAATATTGCCTGTCTTTGATTTCTCTTTTGAACTTTGTAAAGCCTTGTTGAATGTTTCTCTGTATGACAACTTTATTTCAGAACCCGCTGTATAAAGATTATGTATTCTCATTTTCAAGAATGACCGACGAGGAATTGAAAAGATTAAACATGTTTCACAGATACAAGTAAGCTTGAACATTTTCTACATGAATTTAACGTTTTGATGAGTTGAAATAAGTATAGTACACAAACACTTATTTTCACAGGAAGCAAAAGACTGGAGAAGTCATGCGTCGCCCTCAAGTGTATTTTCGGAAGCAGTTCCTGGATAGTGTGTAAATTTTAGCATATGAAAAGAAAAGAAATAGTGTTGCATATACGTATCTTCTTTCTTCTACGCCATTTTGTACCATAATTGACAGAATTTCAAAGAAATCTGAATTATCAAAGTAATTGGTAATATTTGTGTAATATTGAATGACATGGAAGAAATAAGAAATTTCTTTTTAATTCTATACGTGGCACCATTACATTTAGATAAAACCAACTACTAAAATATAGGAGATGTTTCCATTTGTCTAAATTTGCTATTGTAGTAAGAGAGCCGGTTTTTAATTTTTCGAAGTTCAGGTAGATTATAGATTCATAGTACCCAGAGATAAGTTATTCTCTGTAGTAGGGGGGCTTCGTGGTTGTGATCATATGATAGTTACAACTACCAATTCCATCAGTGCCTATCACCACCAAAGTTGGGAGTTCGAATCCTGCTCATGGAAAGGTGTACTCGATACAACATTATGTGATAAAGTTTGTCAGTGACTGGTGGCAGGTCGGTGGGTTTCCCCGGGTACTCCGGTTTCCTCCACCAATAAAACTGACCGCCACGATATAGCTATCGTTGAAAGTGTCGTCAATCATCTTAACCCTAACCCTATCTTTGGTCTACTTATCTCTATTTTCTATGAGTTTTTAAATTAAGACTTAGCAGCACAAATATCTATGCACTGAATGGAACTTTAAAATGCACCCTTTATTAGCAGTTACCCTTTTTATACACGTTCAAATTATGTGCACTATTAATTAAATGCAGAACTTGACTTATATACATACAGGTGTCCTTTAATGCCGGTTTGATTGTATCTTGATCTGATATTTATTTTGCTACTTTATACACTCTTATTTCCGGCAGGTATCCTTAATAGGGCTAATCAAACAGCTGAACCATGTTCTGTGTTGATATTTCAGATATGGTTATCATATTACAACAGTAATAACATGTGTCAAAGATTATCTCCCTTGGTTAACTAAAACGTAAGTATATTTACCCCGCACTCGTTCTACTCCAATAGTAGAATTTCATTGAATGAATAAATATGTATGTTATCTTCTGTCACTGACCAATATTTCTGCTTTGACTCTTAAAATCACATCTTTTCACCTGTTGAGCTTTGGGAGCATGTACAACAAAAAATGGTGGTGTTAAACTATTTTTATGGACCTGTTTTTTATAGGGGGCGCTGTTACTTTCACTTTGAATTTTTGTCATCCTGGACAATAATTCCGCTAACAATAGTTTTGGGTCTTTTTTGTCAAAAAAAGAACACCAAACATATCTTTTGCAGCATAACTGTTTAATGATAGCTAAAATAAATCATTTATGGACAGTTAAAAATGTTCAACAAAATCGTAGACAATATGCCTTTAATATTAATTTTGCATTGAAAATAAAGTGATAAAATATATTTAGATGTTATAAGAATAATTTGTATACATGTATATATATCATCATATTTCAATCAATTACTGTATTGTATTTTAAGTTTTATGTGCTTCGCTAGGTAAATTTATGACAGTAAAACCAAAGAATTATATCGGAAAATCTTGCAATGGATTGTGTCAAGAGAAACCATCGGTATTGGTTGCATAGGTAGATCTAAATTCAAATTACATGCGATCGCAGCCACGGAAGTACAACGACAGGAATGGGGTCTCATTTTGGAAAACAAATCAAAGCATTAGAATTAAAATGTTTACATTCTGATAAGTGACTCATGCATGTGACAGAGTTTCTATGTTTAATGTCGTTAAATGCCCTTGAAGTGAAAATCTAACTTTATCAACTGTATCATATCATTAATTAGTATCATCATTAGAAATTGTGCATTTGTAAGGAACATACATTATATCATTTTAATTCATGCTTAGAATAGTTACTGTAATAAACCTCAAGGTACCATATGTAATATACTAGAAACATTTTGAAATTTAATCCTTCAATGGAAAAAGAAAACAGATAAAAGTTTTTTTTTGTAATTTGCTTTATTTTTAAAGAAAAGCAGAGGCAGATACAAATACAAAAACATATGACATGCATATATAATTTACACAGACGATATACATTTAATTCATCAAAATAAACATTTTGCAACATTACACTGAAAATTTCAAACACCAAGAACAATTTCAAACGGCAAACACTTTTTACATATGTATTCTCTTTGTGTAGAGGATAGGAAATTTATGGTTGTCTTTTCTATTTTAATGCAATATTTCAGGTATTTTAGACCACCATTGATACTAGGTTTATTACCCAAACATCTGCATTTGTATAAATAATACTTTAAAATCAAAATGACTTGATTTTTTGTGTTATCCGGATCTAACGGAACCACAATACCCAATATAATATTAGGTGCATTTAACAGATAAAAGTTTATCCCCTTGGCATCTTCACACATTTCTTACTGCTTATACAAAAAATATGATATCTATAATATGGATGTAGATTTCATTTATTGGTCATCAGCTATACATAATGATATATTGTAATATGGTGTTGGTACCTTTGTCAACTCCCAATTAGTAAAACAGCATATAATGTTGTGGCAAATATGCTTGATTTACGTCAGTTAAGGTGGTACCTAATACTACAGGGAGATAACTCTTTAAAATCAGTTGAATGTTTTGATCATATGATGTTTGTATGCATATTTCAAGCATCTCGGTGATCAAAATTTATAGCTCTGAGTCTGTTGGTTGGAATTTGTTAAAATTTTGATATTTATTACAATGGAAATATTCAGACACACCGCCAAAAAAATAAGAAAATTAAACGAGCAGATCAAATTTGACCTGAAGTGTATGGTACCACTTTAAATGATTAACTTTATACTCTTTTTGTAGTTATTTAGACAGCGGAGGTAAAATAGAGGGAAGAACAATAAATAATATTGACGAGGTAAATATTATAATCTTCATGTCATTGTTTTCTTCAACGAAATACTTTAAAAATAGACCATGAAATTAGAGGAAACTTATATACATTCGCTCCTAGACTAATGGAAGTCACGTTTCCGTCCTTTACTATTTACAAAGAGAAAAGGTGAGAGCTTGAGGGTGAGAATGCAAAAGCGCGAAATAATTTCGTTTCGAGTTTCCTTCTTAACGTTTTTCTATGTTAATCATAAAAGGCGGAAATGTGAATACGCGTAATTGTTTTCATTGTTATTAAGCAAATTGCTCGGAACAATCGCATTGTTACAAACATACATGATTTCTCTTCTAAATCGAAATAATATTCGTAAATTCTAACAGATATAATTCTGAAAAGACTGAAGGACATCGGTACAAAAATGATCAACATGGAAAAATACATATAGACAGTAATAAATATATATAGACAGTAATTCATTCTGATGGTTGTATTGTATCTTGTTCGTTTCCTAAGACATAAGTTTTAATCTAGTGTAATTGCTTATATTACGATTATCTTAAACTATGTAGAAGAAACTTATAAAAGTTTGAAGACGTAAATGGGTTAACAACAAAAAACTACACAGAAAACTAAAAATTTAGCAAAATGAGTCTCACTCAGAAAACGGGGGTAAACTAAGGTACTCCGGAAGGTCAAGCAATTCTCGTTCTACCCGTCGTGTAGTTATCTCCTAGCCACATAGTTGTGGATAGTTCGAACACGAGATCGTATACTATAGTTTCTATCAATTGTCATGTATTTCGATGGGTAATAAGAATATTGTTCAAACAGGAATTGTCCATTTTTATGTTTTGTCCATTACTATGTTGATGGTGCTTCTAATTTAAGGAAAGTCTGATAGCTGCAAAATTTCCGAAAATGGCGTTAACACAACCATCTCCAACATCTTCTGTAAATATACTTTCAGATCCATTAAACAAAGATGGATGCTGTTCAATAAATGAATTGTCATATGTTTGTAATTATTATAGCACGTTTTAATGTATTTGTTTACAGTTAGTTGGTAAATATGATGTTGTAGTTAATTGTGCGGGACTTGGTAGCAGACAATTGTTTAACGATCACAAAATACATGCAGTCAGGGGACAGCTTATAAAGGTAAAACGTTCAAAAACAGCCCAAGAAGAGTTAGAAGATACCAAAAGGGTGATCAGAATTTGTAAATGTAAGGACAAGACAACACAATGGCCGAAGGAAAAAGGACAAAGGGATAAAACACGACACAGAAAACTAGAGATTGAGCAATGCGTACCCCACTTTAACCGGGAGTGATTTCAGGACAGGCAGTTTAGGATCCACTAGTGACTAAATTATATTACATATATTGGAGAAATTATCAATATGAATCGCTGCCTTTAGAAATAGTTGTTATGCTAATATATATATATATATATGTATATATATAACGTCTGAAAAACCAGTCAACGATCAATCTTATGGGGTGTTGGATCGCTACGGTATAACGATACTATGCAACTAAAATAAAATTTATAAACGTCTAAAATGGTTTGTAAAACAACACCAAGTACACAAAACAAAGTGATAAAGAATTAAACACTTCGTTGAATGACAAAATTTTCGTCCCACCGAGGGACTTTATCAATGTCTATTTAAATAATACTTAGAACCAATATGGCGTCTTAATATCAAAAAAAAGTTTTTGACGGTCCATGTACGGAACAAAAGAACCAGAAATTGCACATATGAAATTACATACATAAAAGAATTGAAATCCTACATATAAATTAATGAAAGTACAATAACAATAATATAAATACACAATCGGGCTATTCATTTAAATAAATGTTAAATTAGAAATAAAAATAAAAAAAGAAAATGAGACATTATTGGTAAATGCATCAAAAAGAACTGTCAAAAATATTTTTGAAAACGGTATGATACCCAAACTCAATCACAATAACGGCCCACCAAAGTGTGGAATATATATATATACTCTCCTTATGAAGGTAGTGGCTTATGGTTTGTGGTGTTTAACGCCACTTCCAACAATATTCCAGTTATAACATGGCGGTCAGTTTTATTGCTGGCGGAATCGGAGTACCAGAAGAAAACCATCGACCTGTCGCAAGTCACTGACAAACTTTATTACATAATGTTGTATCGAGTACACCTCGCCTGACGGGGTTCGAACTCACAACATTAGTATGAAGGTAGCGTGTTTAGAATAAAATAAGTCATTAGTCATAAGTTTAGTAATTCACCAATCAAGGGCCCACAGGGGGCATATACAATATGAGCATTTATTAGAATTGTTTTATAACATAACAAGCAATGAGAAAAAGAAAACGGGTCACGAAAAAAAACCCAAAAGGGCCAACCCTTGGTAAAATCAATATATATTCAAGCCCTCATGAATTATTTCTATTTTAATAGGACAAATACGGTATTTTTGTTTATATATAACAGCCAAAACAAATTATGATGTTGCCGATCAGCTGATATACCAATATACGCATATTTTACCACGGGTTTGGACCCAAAGTGTTTGAAGGACGTGATATTAGAATGTAACACAATAGAGATATATAAAGCCAGGGGAAAGATTACTTAAAAGTACAGTCGAACCTCGTTTTCTCTACTCGACGGAACCACCAGAAAATACTCGAGTTATCCGAGGTTCGACTTATCAGAGTCGACTACGACGTCAGCTGTTTTTTTATTGATAAAGGTTCAGATGTGTGTTTCCATCATGTTTGAAAATGTGTAATATATATATATTTACCCTTTGTTTTGTTTGTGTCAATTGTGACTTATCCGAGATATCGAGACAAGCGAGATTCGACTGAATGTATCAGTACATGCAGATAAGGAATAGCTTTAAGGGCTTTGATTACAAATGATTAATGGTATATGCAATTATGTACATATAACAGATAAATGACACACGAATACATACAATCACTTGGAGCAAAATATTGTTTTAATTATTCATTACTTTGTGAACAGGTACAAGCTGATTGGATAAAATACTGGATGTATACTGATGATGGTTCTTATATATTACCAAAGTAAGTAATGGTTTATCATAGACAGAAAAGCCAGTGTGGGTATCTTAAGCCAATTCATTTGAAATTATGAAATCAGGACGTTCGTCATTTATTTCTGCATATTACACAAAAAAAAAATTCTTACTAAAAGAAAAAGTACACAAATCACAATTCTGGTATGCAAAATATTAAAAATAAAAAAATAAAATGATCTGAAAAGAGCACTATCAAAAATATGCTGGAGGTAAGCAGAGATTGTTCGAAATGTTTAGCGGTCTCATATTTGATATCCCACGAGACCATTTTACTGCCACTGTTAGTAATCCAGATACATGTATGTTCACACTGTCAATCATAAATTAGAATTAGAGTAATAAAATAATCACAATGTTTTAGTAAATGTTCTACTGATAAATATAATCCTTATATGTTGAAAGGTAATCAATTTAATTTGTTTTATACTAAATTTAGAGGAAGGATGTTTGAACCCATAAAACCAGTTTAATCCGGCAACATTTTATTTTATTTAAGTGTGTAAACCAATAACGAATATGCATAAGCCAGGCCATGTATTATAAGCATACTGCCTATAGTTGAGGGTGTTAAAGTATAATAAATATATGTGTGTGTGTGTGTGTGTGTGTGGTTATCGATTTTGCCTCTTTTTCCACTATTGATCTACTGTAAAATGGGAAATTTTCGCGAGGGGTTTATCTTCGCTATTTAGTATGGGCTTACTATGTTCTAAAATTCGGAAATTTATCAAATACAGACCGTTTTGATTCATCTGTTTACACTTAGAGGGGAACTAACTCCATCCAACAAAAAGCAGAACTTCGACAGCTTCGCGAAAAATACGTTGATGACATTAAGAATTCGCGAAAATAAAGCCTCGTGAATAGGTTTGTTGAAGGAAATCGCGAAATTTAAACGCAGCGAAAATAACCCACTTTACAGTATTGGTATTTTTTGCATTTCATTTTATTGCTTCTAATCGATTTGTTGAAGGTCAACAGTTATCAAATTGTTGCCAGCTTGACCGATATTTGATGATGTTCACTCAGAGAACCTCTTGATAACGTCAAACAATTTAATTGTTTACGGTGTTTTTTGGTAACTGTTTGGAAATCTCGGAATACACTGACGACACATACTTTTGATGTCTGCTGGTTTTACAAAATAATCGTTTTATTCGACCCCAATTAACAAGTATATACTGTCCCAAAGCGCTAAAATAGACATTACTAACAGAATCTCAGTTGAAATAGGTGTTCAATGAAGAGCATTTGTTCCGTTTGATATCAAGGCTTGTGTTCTATGTTGAAGACAATACTAGGGTGACTGAGTGATTTTTGTTTGACGCCAAATGAGCAATTGCTCGGCTATATCATGGCGAGAACACTTTACCTTTGATAACATGATAACGAGTTAGGATTTGTACTAGACCAACACACTCAATTAGATCTTCAAGTGCTAGCTCACTGATACAGGTAAACATATATCTACACTAAGAAGCATTATCATATTGCCAAATCAACCAGTGTTTGCTCTTACTCCTTCAAAATGTGTGCTTAGTGAAGAAGCAACAAATGCAAAATTTATAGTCTTTGGTTTAACTCGATTGAGGCTCGAACCCACGACCTATCGTTTTCAGGACTAACACGTGAGCCATTACACCTACAAGTTGACAGTTGGCAATACTAGAATGTAAAATGTTGTCCTATAGACTGACAACGTATGTCATATTTCGTTCCATATCATATTTTTTTTTACTTTTACTTTTACTAGAAATCAGTTTATCTTAATTTTGTCATGCTTGATTATTGCCTCTTCTATCTAAAGATCTATTCACAATATTCCCTTCCGAAACCGGAAGTTCCATTGTTTTACATCTCACAATGTTAGACCCTTTGGTTTTTATACTCCCAAAACGTTGAATTATTTGTCTTTCCAATCTTTGGATATTTAGCATACCTGATGAAGGTTATTATAGAAACACGTCGTGCGCACTAATTTAGATATCTACGTTTTTATTACAACAATACATCGGAAGATCTATTAATATTGCTTTATTCCATTTGTATAGCTAAATACCGAAATATCATAAATAATACTTTTCTATCTTATATATACCACATCATAGAATCCATTCATTTATTTTATTTTGTTTTTCAGTGGTGATATCATTACAATAGGTGGTGTAAGACAAAATGATGATTATAATATAGAAATCAGTGAAAAAGACCGAGAGGACATCAAACAGAGATGCTATAAGTTATGGCCTCCTCTAAAGGTAGCTTAAAATATTCATAATAAAATGTTCGCCAACTCGAGCACAAAACTGAAAATAAAACGATATTTCTCGATTTCTCCGGCATGTGTGACTAGCGGGACATATTTGTTGTTATACATGTTCTTAGCCTGGTAACATATGTGCAGAAATTTTATTCATTTTCTGTATTTCACAATGTTTTTCCTTCTTGGGGTGTATAAATATTCGAGACGAAAGTAAACAAAATATTGAAGAGATAACAAAGGGGTAATAAGAATCCGCAAATCAAAGAAGTGCAGAAAATACAATGGCTCAAACAAAAGGAACCAGAGACAAACAACCATCTCCAAGACACTACACACAAAACGGAGGATTGAGCAACATGAACCCCATTAAAACCGGGGTCAAATTAATTTAACCTTTGAACCGTAATGAAAGCGGGAGGTTTGGCGCCGTAAAATCTTATTCAACGCACCATTTCTTTGGAAATGTATGTACCAAGTCAGGGTCATTACGGTTTTTCCCAGTTTTCCAGTTATTAACTGATTTTTTCTGTTTATATACTTATGAGTTTTGACTTTCCCTTTGGAAGATTGTTCGGAGTTCGTTAATTTTGTTATTACCCTTATTTACAGGAGATATATAAAAAAACAACATATTTCTATTTTTCTTTTCACTTTCATTCTTGCCCTCGTAACACATGTGGAAAGATAGTCGTTATTTGTGGTTCTTTATTTCACAACAAATACTGTTTTATTGTACTAAATTTTGCTGTAAACAATTTACTAGGTATATAGCTTTTACCTAGATTCCCTTGTTGTTAATTACTAAATAGCAAGGGATTTACTTTTCAGCAAAGCGTGTTTACAATATAGTAGTACTCTTTTTTTCAGATCAAATAGAGTATATATATATAGTAATTGTCATTGACAGACCTTTCGCTCATTCCCGAATTGATTCTAAAATTATGTGTTTTAATACCTTTGTATACGAGTTACTTCCCTTGCGACGAGCAAAATGGTACCCAATGTAGCAAAAGCATTTGAAAGGACAACGAATTTTAGTATAATTTTCTCATGATTTGTTGATATTTGAACCTTGAAAAAAATCAGAGGAATATTCTATAGCAACTAGACGTTGTTTTTATATTAAGATTTTGAACCCATTATGGGGAAAATATATGTTATTTTCATTGAATTTTGTATAAAGAAGTATCCCTTTTCCCGCCTTAATGGGAATAATGTTAGTCGGACATATGGAAGTCGTCTATTGTTTATATTTTTATGATGTTTGTATCTTGTGATGTGCAAATGTTTATCAATGAAATTAAAATTAACTTACAAGGGAAATAAATAAAATGTATTTCTTTATAGGGTGCACACATTGCTGGTGAATGGGTTGGCCTGCGACCATCAAGAACACCACTGCGGTTAGAGACAGAGCTTATGGATTTGCCTAATGGAAAATTAAAGGTTTATAATCTATTTTGAAAATTGACCCATTTCGAAATTTTATATATCACCATTTAAGCAACATTTGCAAAAAGGTCAATGGTTACCTTTAGTAATAGTTACCGATATGTTTTATTTCCTGTTTTGAGTGCTGGCGCGCTGTAACAACTTTCCATAAGAAGCAAACTCTTTCTCCTTAATGTTGTGTTATTAGCCATGAAGCACAAATATCAATTCCAAAATCTTTGGGGTGACCCTTCAGAGTCACGTGAACCATTACATTGCCGATGTAGTTTGCTATGTGTTATATGTCTTTAATATCAGAGCCCCTAGTTAAGGAATTCGATACTCATTGATAAAACTAATATTGGTTTTGCTGATCGATATATAAAGAGAACCAGATGACCATTGACTGGTACCCACTTACTTGCCAATTAGTCATCTGTCATGGTTACCTATGTATAGGATAGGATAGGATAGGATACTAACCTTTATTTCATTGTTACAAATCATATGTGTTAACTTTATTGTAGGTCGTCCATAACTACGGACATGGTGGAGTTGGAATAGCACTCAGTTGGGGAACCAGTTTACATGCCACGCAAATGGTCAAAGACTTGCTTAACTCAGACTCCCGGCTATAACGTCGCGACTATCATATTTATTGTGGCAAAATAATTATTTTTCAAGTCATAATCCAATGTACATTTAATTGTTAACTTCATATATAGATCCTTAGACAACAAACATAGAGTTCCCAAGAGATATTCGAGTAAGCAAGCAGCACTAACACAAATTTAGAGCAAAACAACAGAATAAAAGTTACAGACACTCCCACATAAGAGTGAGACCAGGTGTTCCGGAAAAAGGGGGGTGGTATCATTCCTGTAGCATTAATGGCACCGGTCATAATCATACTACTCAATTCCAGTGATTAAAAATGATCAAATTCATATTGGAAACTTGTCATTAGAAAATCTTATTTTGGGGTTGTGTTACACCAAATGATGCCACAGGTGCATCGTTTTTTTTGTTTGTTTTTTTTCAATTGGAGAGTCCATACAACTCCAAATATCACACAGACATCCTTGTTCAATAAAGCAGGGAGTCTGTTAAAACAAATATCACACAGACATCCTTGTTCAATAAAGCAGGGAGTCTGTTAGAACAAATATCACACAGACATCCTTGTTCAATAAAGCAGGGAGTCTGTTAAAACAAATATCACACAGACATCCTTGTTCAATAGAGCAGGGAGTCTGTTAAAACAAATATTTGTTTTTCAATAATGAAGTGGGCTCTGTTACACCAAATATCACTGTGACATGATAGTTCAATACAGATATGGGCTCTGTTATAACAAATGTCACAGTGACATCGTAGTTCAATACAGATATGGGCTCTGTTATAACAAATGTCACAGTGACATGTAGTTCAATACATATATGGGCTCTGTTACACCAAATATCACAGTGACATGGTAGTTCAATACAGATATGGGCTCTGTTATAACAAATATCACACATATGTGGTTGTTTGATAATGGGATGGGCCATGTTAGGTCAATTATTTAATTAGCATCTTGTTTAATACTGATTTGAGGCCTGTTGTGCCCTCAAACTAAACAAACATCACTGCTCAATAATGGAGGAAGCCATGTTACGCTCTATGCTTTTTTTTTACATATATTTATTTATACATTGTTTTTATCATATATTATATTATAGTCAATTCAAGATGTGATGAAATATATATAAAATATTTTATTGTGTGTAGTTTTATTTTTCTGTGAGAGGCCTTCATGGTCGTGGTCGTATGATAGTTGGATTTACAACTACCTATGTAATCAGTGTCTATGGCCAAATACGTTGTGAGTCAGAACCCAGCTCAAACGAGGTGTACTCGATACAACATTATATGATAAAGTTTTTCAGTGACTCACGGCATGTTAGTGGTCTTCTCCGGGTACTCCGGTTTCCTCCACCAATAAAACTGACTAGATCACCACGATATGACTGAAATATTGTTGAAAGTGGCGTTAGACACCATATCCCCTGACCTGCTTTTTTTTCTTTGGTTTAAATATACGAAGAAAGAATATAAAAAAAGTCGAGATATATTCATGTAAAATACAACTTGCTTATAAAAACACAGACATCGTTGTTTAATAATGGAGTTCACACTGTTGCACCAAGTGCTGAACTAGCATCGTCTTTCAATTCTGATGCGAGCCCTGTTGCCCCATATCATCAATAATATTGCTAAAAACAAAAGTACAACCACAAAGATAAAACGGGAACTCGAACTCTGGGGTAAATCATACTAAAATGGCCCATCCCTGAACACTGGG
>MJUT01038087.1:644916-665262 GCA_002080005.1 Gigantidas platifrons
GAGTTAGTTTATTGTGGAGGAAACCACAGACCTTCCACATGTCGTAGGCAAACCTTTTCTGACACTTGTCTACATGCGAGAATCGAAGTCATAACTTCAGTTATGATAGCATAGGTGTATCTAACTACCATATATTGTTCTGTAATAAACGAATCTCTACCCATCTGTTTATGACTTGCATGTTTATCATTTAAGGTGTAAACGTAGTCATCGATGTCCGTATTTACTCCTAAATTACTACTACTCTATCAATTTTTCAACAAGCATGTCGATCAGATAATTTGACTTAATTTGTTGATTTTATTTTTATTATTATTATTATTATTATTAATTGCAAGATTCTTTAAAACATTTAGAAGAAATTAAAAGTTAGAGAATATCGAAGGGGCAATCAAAAATCGACAATCCAGAGAAACTGGCAACTTATCGTATATATACACAAGACGAAGAAAAACAAAACAAACACAATACGTGTTGAACACCACTCTGGGTAAACAAAAGTAAACAACGTAAATAAGACATGAGCCCTCCTACAAACAACTGGAGGTAAAGACGAATGGAACATCCTAAATAAGACATGAGCCCTCCTACAAACAACTGGAGGTAAAGACGAATGGAACATCCTAAATAAGACATGAACCCTCCTACAAACAACTGGAGGTAAAGACGAATGGAACATCCTAATTAAGACATGAACCCTCCTACAAACAACTGGAGGTAAAGGGATATATTGTAACGATGTTTTTGTTTTGTTTTGTGTAGTTGAAGCTACTGGGTTTCCAGCATATCGATGCATTGGATCCTTCTCAAGGAATGTTGGATCGGGCCGAAGCTAAGAATTTATATGAAAGATACATATGTGATTTTATTACTGACAAGAAACTAGACATTTCTGATAGTAAGTAGTGTTTTTTTTTCAATATAACGTGGAAACCTCATTTTGTCGAATTGGAAAGAGAAAAAAACGACTTATTTCCAAATAGCGTTTTCTTTCAGTTGTATTACATGTAGTATCCCACAAAATTCGATTTAAAATAAGGTATTGATGAACTGTAGATCTATATACATCCATGGAAACTCGACTGACAATGGTTTTGCTTACTACCACTTAAGGAGAGGAAAGACGAAACGAGACGAAAAATGGTCAACAAAACAATACATGGAAAAGTCAAGTCCTCAGCCAAAGACAAAGATTACCCATTACCTATACCTGAAAGAGATTGACCAAAATTTGGTATTTTCAGCATAACAATGGCATTACATTGACGTGTACACAGTGAAGATATAACGTTTGCTCGATACCGCGAGTGAGTGATTGTTGTTTAACGCCAACTCAGCAATTTCTTAGCTATATCATGTCCAGAACAAGTTAATTTTCAATGAGATGATGATGTGGTGCGCTTCGTCTTAGACCAACACGCTGAGTTGAATTTTTTATAGTGCTAGCTCACTGAAACAACAGTCCTTGGATAGATATGTCGCCTCCCTCGGGAATTGGTGACCTTATCTGGTTTTGGCTACCCTGTTTAGACCCTTTTGTTTTATTGCTCCAAAAGATTTTAAAGTTAGTTGGTTTTCCAATCTTTCGATTTTGAGCATACCTGATGAAGGTGATTCTAAAAAAACACGTAGTGAAAGCGAGAGGTTTGGCGCCGTAAAATCTGATTCAATCTACCATTTCTTTAGAAATGCCTGTACCAAGTCAAGGCCATTGCTGTTTTCCCCATGCAGTTTTCCGGTTGTTGACTGATTTTGTCTGTTTGTTGATTTATGAGTTTTGACTTTCCCTTTGGAAGATTGTTCGGTAATTTTGTTATTACCCTTATTATCTAAAAAAAAAAAAAAAAAAAAACACGTCATGTATACTAAATTTGATATCTACGTTTACATAATTCTCCCATAGATTATTTACATTTCACGCCTCAAGATAGCAAAATGAGTGAGTGAGTGATTGTTTAACGCCAATTTTCAGCTATATCATGACGAGAACAAGTTAATTTTCAAGGAAATAATATAAGGATTAGACCAACACACTTAGCTGCATGGATTTTTATAGTTCTAGCTCACTGAAACAACAGTCCGCGGATAGACATGTCTCCACACGGACACATTATCCTGATTCCGAGCCAACCAGTCTTTGCTCTTTCTCCTTAACGCTGCGTGCTTAGAGAAGAAGCAACGCATTTTATTGTCTAACCATTACACCACCGATGCGGTTTGCCGCTTAGGGCCGAGGTAAATATATTATTCTTGGGTTAATAAATCCTGGTATCCACCGAATTGAAAATCATTAATTGTTTTATTATATGACACATTTTATATGTTTCTTTCACCCTTAATACCTTGTTGGAATGTTATATTCACCTGGCGTGACGTCACACCAGGTGATTATAACATTCCAACAAGGTAAACAAAACCACGAGGTGATTATAATGTTTTATAAAGATCGTTACTAGGGACGTNATTTTGTTATTACCCTTATTATCTAAAAAAAAAAAAACAACACGTAGTGTAAACTAAATTTGATATCTACATTTACATAATTCTCCCATAGATTATTTACAATTCACACTTCAAGATAGCAAAATGAGTGAGTGGGTGATTGTTTAACGCCAATTTTTAGCTATATCATGACGAGAACAAGTTAATTTTCAAGGAAATAAGGATTAGACCAACACACTTAGCTGGATTTTTACAGTGCTAGCTCACTGAAACAACAGTTCGCGGATAGACATGTCTCCACACGGACACATTATCTTGATTCCGAGCCAACCAGTCTTTGCTCTTTCTCCTTAACGCTGCGTGCTTAGAGAAGAAGCAACACATTTTATTGTCTAACCATTACACCACCGATGCAGTTTCCTCGGCACAATAATTATTTTTAATTCCATTATCATGCTAACATTTGTTTTATGCTTCAGACACATATGATGTGCTTACTGTCAGTGCTGGCTTTGGGGAAGGTCATATACCATGCAGAGCATTGTATGAGATGATACGGGTGGTTAAACCAGGTAAATGATAGGTCAATATCATGTAATTCAAATAACTATTAGTACACGAAACCTTTCCTTCAGTATTTTACTACCAAATTCTACTTTTTATCACGTGATCTATGAATACTTCCGGTGTCATAGGGTTAAACATTTCATTTGGTGATATTATACGCAATTTTTCATAAATGAGAGATGTCACAAGAAGAGTTTGAAGATTCCAAAATGGTTATCAGATTCCGTAAATTGAAAAAGAACAGACAACGCAATGGGCAAAGGAAAGAAAAGGACAAAGGGACAAACAACGACCTACAAAACAGAACCGAGAAAACTAAAGATTGAGCACCACGAACCCCACTAAAAACCGGGGGTAAACTCACGTGCTTCGGAAAGGTAGACATGGAGATAGATATTATTAGAGGAGTATCACTGTCTGTGTTTGTGGGATTTTAGATAGCAATACATTCTGAATACTAGAGAACAAATGATTTGTCAAATAAATATCATTTACAGGAAAACCAATTACATCTTTGTGACTCTAAAAACTCGGGCAAGTCACCGGAAGTCGATCAAAATACAGCTGTTGGAGTCTGTGTTGTACAATGTTGTTTATATTATAATTTCCTTGATAAAAGGTTGCTACTAACGAAAAAGCCGTATGCATGCTGGCATAGCTACAAAATATGTCTGTGTACTTTCAGGTGGAATTATTGTAATTGTGACTAGGCATCAACACTTAGAGTCTGTAGAGGAATATCGAGATAAGTTAGAACCAGTCATGGATAAGTTAGAAACTGAGAAGAAATGGAAGAAATTAGAACGTAGAATATTTGACGGCTTTTTTCTAGATAAATCTGGAATATTGTGGAAATATGAAGTATGTTAACCAAAATATACTTCTTTTACATTACACTATTATAAACTTGTCTAAAGTGTGAAAATGTATTTGCATAATATCGTAGATTAAATATATTATGTATAGTGTTAAAGATATATAGTGTTCTTTATAATAATAATCTTTATTTGCAAAATTACACCCATGTAGGCCAAGCATATACAATAAACAAAGGAACAAACACAATACAAGCACATTATTAACAAATTAGACTACTTTTGACCGACATAGACCTCATTTTCGCAATTCTAATGATTACTTTATAAAGTCATAAACATAAGACAAAAGTTCAAGTTTGGGATTTAAGATATAGTTCAATTTTTGAAGAGGCTGACTTTGTAAAAAAATCTGGATTTAGTTCTTTAAATTTTTCAAACATAGAATTTATAATTTGAGAATTTCTTTTACACTGTAGAAAAAAATGATATTCATCTTCAATTTCTTTACAGAACGAACATAATCTTTATAATAACGCTGTTCGTCCTGTTATATGAGAGGGTTGGCAGTTGGAAAGCATGTCCATGATCGTATCATTTTTTGGGACCATAAAGCTAGCTTAATCCCGCCACTTTTTATTGAAGTGCCTGTAATAAGTCAGGCCAAAGTGTAGGGTCATGTATTTGTCTCTATGGGGTATCGAATTTGCCTCTTTCTACGATTTTTCTTTTATATTTTGGAACTGTTCCGACAGTATGGTATTGCTTGTTTTTATTTTATTATCTGTATTCAGAGCAAGACAAGGTCATTACATGTCTGGAGGGGCCCGGGTGGCTCAATGAGTTAGGTCGCTGGATCTAATAACTCATACAAGCCTATCACCAATACGGCGTGGGTTCGCGCTCGGCTTTGTAAATTACAAAAAGGGTGCACTCGACTCGCAGCCGCAAGTGATAAAGTCTACCAGTTGCTTGCCCATGGTCTGTGGTTCTCTCCGAGTACTCCGGCTTCCTCCACCACTAAGACCGGTCGGCATGAAATATCGTTGAAAGTGGCGTTAAAACACCAAAAATCAAATCAATCAATCATTAAATGTCTGGAAACATTTTAAAAACGTTTCTTGGGAATAAGAATAACCTCATCTGATAAAAGCGTAGATATTTAAGTTAGTGTACACGACGCGTTTCTATAGTAACCTTCATTATATTCAAAAGAATGGATAGCCAAAAAATGGAAGCATGTAAACTGGTAGCTGAGTGGTAGCAGGGCCTCTATGTTTTACATATGTGTAACATTAAATAGTGTCCGCCCTTACAATTGTCTCCTATGATAAAGTCCGAGGACGGAATAAAGCACAGCGATGACTTCGTTCGGTCTGTGTACGGTTTTTCATTACAAATATAACACAACCAGACACAATTTCAAAGGACACTATTATGTCTTACACATGTTAAGATGGGTACATTTTTTTGTATGGCCGCATCAAGGGTAATATCTGTCTGAATATCGAAGAGCGGTCGGTCCTAATTCGACTTAAACAATCAACAAAGAATAATTACATTACTTCCGTTTTTCATTGAAATGTTACAATATGATTGGTTATGAAGTGGTCACATGATTATAAAAGAGATGTTTCAAATCTCAAAGAAACTCAAACCCGAACTTGCACGGGCCTCCATGACGACGTCAGATGTAAACAATCAATGGCGTAGTAATTCCAACAGCAAATAATCTAACACAAATAAAATTCACAACGAAAAATTCAATTATATTAAATTTTGATGTGATTTAAATATAATTATAAGAATTGAATGAATTCTTTTGAAGTTTCATTGGGTATGAAAGCGTTGATCGAACTACATTTTTAACATGAAGCGCTTCATTGAAAATGTACTTCGGTCAACGCTTTCATATCCCAATGAAACTTCAAAAGAATGCATTCAATTCTTAAATGAATACCATTATGTGAACGTGACCTCCAAGAGGACACCTGCCTAGTTATTGATGAATATAGAATAAGAAAAATAATATTTATTATCGTCAATAAGACACCCAATAAAAGGCAATACATTGTACATGCATAATCAATTACAAATTACACAGTTATTACATAAATGATTATATTTGATATAAATGATAAAAGTTTTAGCAGGATAACTGGGCAGGTCTAATTTCAACGTAGTATTTGTCTGTGATAAATAAACTACAACACAACATCAAGATGTCTATGTTTAAAAGGCATTTTTAATTCTACAGATCACATGGAATACCAGAATCCTCCAAATATGAGACACAACATACCAACTTAGTTTTGTTCTATTTCGTATATTGATTTTAAGCCTTTTCTGTCATGACGTGTATCTTAAAACGCTGGCAGGACGAGCAAATTCATAGCAAATTGCAGGAAATGCATTCCCTCGTTGGCAACACTTTTTGTTCTTACGGTCATAATGTCGAGCAACAAGAAGTCTTGACCATATTTCGTATTGGTCATTATACAATTATCACCCAAGTATGAATTGGATATGACGGTTTGTCAACCATAGAAAGACAATGTCACCCGAGGGCTTGCCCGAAGGTGACATTGTCTTTCGAGGGTTGAAAAAAACCGTCATGTCCAACTTATACTTGGGTGATAAATGCTTTATTACATCGAATATATACTTTACACAAGTAACAATGACATTGCAATTAGAACAAATAAAGTTGTAATGTCCCATCTTGTATTCCGTGCATGTATTTTATGTTTGTTTTTCTCACGTACTATTTTTGTTATTTTTCTTTTGGGGGTGAGGGTGGGGTGAGGGGGGTGAGTGGGAATTGCTTATGGCGACTTATATTTGTACCATATGTGAGATTTGATCCGAATGCCATTTTATAGTCGTATTTCGCTACCGCTCGTGGTAAAATATTCGGCATAAAGTGCCAACCCGTGGTAAAAACAATATAAATATATGGCTACCGGTAATTATTTTTTAAATAAACATATGACCATAATGTACCACTCTAAACCGTTTTGTTAATGTATTGCTGACTGTCAACTATGATCCATTTGAAAATTGAATTGAAATTGTAAGTTAGTCTTAATTCACAATACACTGTTCTGATTCTCAACTAGAAGAAGAAAACATTTTTGAAATTCAACAGTACAAAAAAAAGCAACTGGCTCATCAACGGAGCCAATGAAATAACTGTAACATTAATCGAACACAATTTCTCGCGTGCGGTTGACATAACGGTCCAATCTCTACCCAGAGTTGTCGGTCCTTACACTCTCTCCAATCTCTGTCAACGGCTAAAAAGTAGTCTACCTTTGTATTAAACTGGTTTCCTTCTTATAAAATATTACCAGTGTAATGTTCAGCAACTATAGAAGCTATTACAACAAGGAACCAGAACAGCGCTGTATGACTGATCACCGTATAAAAAATAATCCCTTATCTTCGTTTGAAAATAAACAAAGAAGCTTCTCAAATATTAGTTATATGGTATTCTTTACATATTTTACAATACATGGGGTCATTATAACCGGTTTATATCAAGTTACCCTTTCATAAACGGATTTTGCCAAGATTCTTGGCATGAGCCGTTGACAGAGATTGGAGTGAGTGTAAGGACCGACAACTCTGGGTAGAGATTGATATCGGTCGTGAGCATGGGACATAACGTCGCGAGCGTGTGAAATAACGTTCCACAGTCCTTGACCAGTTTAAGCCAGTTTTAGCAGTGGATCGGACATGATATCCTGACAAATACCACGTGATATAGTTTTAACAAATCAGATTCTAGATATTTATATGAGTGTGTAATAAAGTTATTTATCAAATAATGAGCAACGACCGGAATGTATTCCGTGTAATTCTTTTCTGAATCATGTTTTAATCGACAGCATAGATGTTGCTGATGTTCATTAGACATTCTACGTCAACACGTTATCTGATTGCAGGCGACACAATTTAATTTTTTTCTAAAGAAATTAATTTATATACTAAAATATACATACATAATATACGTTCGAAATATATGGTCAGTCTTAATTTTCATTTTATTTTAATATAATACCTTATTGCATTAAATACAAATGTGTTTTTATTTGAGGGATTTTTAGTTGAGGAAATTATTTTATAGATTTGGTTACTCAACGATATAGATGAAATTTGCCATCTTCGTTTGTTTGACTTATATAAAAAAAAAAAATATTTTAGACAGTACTTAGTTTCACTTATTTCGTCACATGTTTCAAAAGTTTTCCTCTCTTTTACTTCCGTCTCGCATCATAACTTTACTTCCGTCTCGCGACATAACTGACCACCAGAAGCATGTAAAAGGTCACGAAATTGTTGTGTATGTTGTCCAATAATAGTTCGTTCTATTGACCAATTTTGGGTGATTCCGCCACTCTCATTTTGTTTATTATTAATGAGCATATAAACAAAAATCACGGTGCCTAGCTTTCTCACTGACTTATACAATTTGCGAAGTTTATTTGAAGTCAAAATAGTTGAAAACTAAATGGAATCGTTATACGATGGACGTGATACGGTTGACTGTTTTTCCAACAGTATTATCAGCGTCACGTGTTTGAAGGAAGTACACGGCTGTTGCCACCCCCGGTTTTTAGTGGAGTTCGTGTTACTCATTTATATGTATGTTTTGTAGATCGTTGTTTGTCCTTTTGTATTTTTTTTTTCTTTTGGCCATTGTGTTGTCTGTTCTTCTTCGATATACGGATTCTGAATGCCCCTTTTGTATCTTCAAACTCTTCTTGTATCTAGACTGATGAGTTCTGTCCCCTGGCTCATACGCTACACTCTTTCGAAGTGATAATGCAGCTTGAGACAGGTTAATCAGTGTAATGTATCCAGTTCGAGGTTAGTGTTGAGATCGTAAATATCCAAGGAGTTCCGATTGTTAGGCGTTTGCACGAACTGTTACATCAGTCTTCGTCAGAACTCGTTATAATGGTTTGCATGGTATTTATGGCATGACTATAATCAGAGACAATGAGAGTACTAGTGTCACTTGACACAAATACCGTCAGAGGTGAAACCAAAAGTCCAATTACCACGAATAACCTCTGAGGTTACTGATAAAAATGTAGAGATCGCTGTTTACTTCTGATGGTCTGATAAGATAGTGATCCCCTAACCGTTATCTTAATGTATTTAAAATCACAACCTCTGGTAAACAGACACATGATAAAGCAGACAGGGTGCGAAGGTATGTGTAATGTGTAATATATAATTATTATGTTTGTATAAAATTCATTGCTACAATTTAACATGTCATCTCGTCATAACATATAGACAATCAAACACTAGGTCTGACTTCTGTCACCTGGTGGGGTTTGGGTTAGTTCTGCTAGAGACAGAAGGTTATTTCCTTCAAAATATTTAATCTGTGCTGTTCTCTTGAATATTCATCGTTGATTATGAAAAATAATTCCACGTGTGTACGTGTACTGTGCTACAATAAAATGTATAAATTAGATTATGATTAGCAACTGGCATGATTTTCCTAAACATCACATTTATTAATATTTTTTCACTTTAATTCTTTGTACAACATCTGAATAATTGAAAAAATAAAGATTTGAAGTTAACTTCCTTTCTAAAACCAAGATATGGGTTCATATTCATAGGTTGGTAGGCACCTTTTTTTGTTTGAAAATTTATATTTTATGAAAAAAGTAACCCATCTTTTTCTTTACCTTTTCTTCTTCTTAAATATTCAAAAACAACATACCAATAGCATCATTTACATGTTAACATTCAGAATTTTAAAAAAAATGGGGCATACTTTCAATAGAAAAAAAAATATGGGTCTTTAAATAGGGGTACCCTCATACGTTTTTCATGAAAAATACACTAAAATAATACATTTTTTTTTTTCACAATTTTCAATATTTTTTTTTATTTTTGAAATATAAAGACAATCATGTGTTATTACCTCAATAATTATGATAATTTAAATGGGTGGTCATCACATTTTGCTTACATCTTTATGAAAAATGTACCCGAAAAAAGTATTCCTTATTATTTGAGTGGTAAATTTTCAAAACTGTGAAGCAATAAAAAAAGTCACTGTGGTTTCAAAACATACCCTTATCCAAACATCCTTATACCCTTATCTAACTAGACAATATATGTTTCCATACTAAAGTAAAAAAAAGTTTGTTTTCTTAAATTTAATGCGATAAAAAGGGGGGGAATTAGTTTTGCCACCTCAACTTTTCAAAGTGGGGAGGGTGATTGTCCCCAGCTTCTTTTCCCATGAAGTGGTATTAGTGAAGTTCGAGCTGCACACTCATATGGAGCATCTGAGCTCATGACAGTCTGGAGTTTTAGTGGTGTTTCAATTAGTGACAGTGTTTCTCAATCTTCAGTTTTCTTATAAATTCTGCACTGTATTCATAATTTTTTGTCAGCCCATTAAATATTTGTCTTTTTGTTTTGTTATACCTGTATATTTATATCATATATTGTTAATGGAGTAATAGATTGACCAATAAATGTAGCTCTCAGTCTATACGACATTTTTTAACTTATAAACTATAGTATAAACAATCGAAGATGCTAAAACCGGAAGTTGGATTATGTATTTTTTCCGCGGAATTATCTCCCTTTGATGTCAACACGCATTTATTTTTGTGAAATAAATTATGTCAACGGGGGAAAATGATAGAAATAACTATTATTATATGTTAAAATTAGTTGAAATTTGTTAAAAATAACCATTGTGTGTGCGTTTACGACCTAAATCGTATTTTTTAAATGAAATTTCCACTTCAAATTACATTTGTTTTCACGAAGAAAATGTGTCTCAAATTTTATTTAATGTTCATAAACGCTAAATTTAATCATCCCTATATAATAATTTGCACATATTCGAAGCATTTGTACACGGGTCTCTTTATATAGCCCCGTAACACATAGCATGTAAACGGGTGTCATCTTTTCTGAATTTTTCATTCATTGCATCGGGGCGACACCTAGCGGAGGTGCCAGTCGTTATTATGATGAAGCAATGCGTTCCATGATACTAGAACGAAACAGGGTTGCACTTGTAAATATTTGGTTTTAAATCATTTATTTTATTTTACTTATTATTTATTTTTCTTGCTTTAAGACTACTTCATTCTGTGACATCTATGGGGATCGGCGAGAGGCGAAAGTCACAAAATACAAACGTGAAAAGATACAACCTTTTTACTTCAATTTCCCACGAAAAAGAGACAGATAAACGTATTGACTAGAACAATATCGGAACAGATTAGTACATATTTCCGGAAGACCGAATTCAACCCTGTATATATTTAATAATTGCATAGAAACAAAAAAAATGTCCATTGTAAGAAGAGTTTGGAGATACTAAAGGAGATAAACAGAGACTATGAATTGAAGAAGACAACACACAATGGCCAAAAGAAAAAGGGCAAAGGACAAACATCTATCTACAAACACCACACAGAAAACTAAATATCGAGCAACACGAACCTCATAAAAACCGGGGTGAACTCAGGTGCTCTGGAAGGGTAGACAGTTCCTGCTCCACATGTGGCACCCGTCGTGTAAAAATCATAACAATGTGCATATATTTAAAATGTCCCTGTACATCAAGTAGTAATAGTATAGAAGATTTACAGAGAATGCAAGAATAAAAGTAACGTCATTATTTGTTTTGACGTTTTCATTCAAACGATGAAGTGTAGAGAAAGTTTTTTTTTATCAGCCTATTATTAAAAACGCAATCTACAGTAAGAGAACCGTTGGATTACGAGAAGTATGTACAGTAAATATTATATTTCCTTTACGCTTCACAGATTCAATCATCCGCTGCAAACAATTCCAGCACAGCCTGGGACACGACTGCAACAATCATGATGGGAGAATCTGGTACGTATACTAACATAAATCTATGTCAATACTTTGGGTTTTTTTCACACCAAAATATAACATCCTCTACAGAAAACACAAAAGTGTGTAGGTAACTCTTAGTCCCCGAGGGTATCATCCGTCCAGTAGTCAGTGTTTCTGCTCTGACATGTTTATTGGATATATTTATTATTGAAATTTACTGTTCCTAAATACTGTAATTATGATTCAAACATAGGATCTCCTCCACCAGACATACGTGGCCTTAGATGATTTTGGCTGTCCTGTTTAAGTCCTTTGGTTTTATTGCTCCAAAGGATTTTCACGTTATTTGGTATTCCAATCTTTGAGCGTCACTGGTGAAGGTGAAGGTGATTCGAGAAACGCGTCGTGTGTGCTAAGTTTCATATCTATGTACGTTGTCAGTATTTAACATAAACTAAAGTAATTATGTAACATAAACTAAAGTATTTATATAATATAGATTTAAGTAATTATTTAACATAAACTAAAGTAATTATATAACATAAACTAAAGTAATTATATAACATAAACTAAAGTAATTATATAAAAAACGTTAGAGAATACCGAAGGGGCAATCAGGAAAGGACAATCCAGAGAAACTGTAAACATATAGGGTACGTAAGACGAAGGAAAACAAAACAAAATCACAACACAATTGTGTTGAACACCACTATGTACAAAAACAAACACAAATAACGTAACTAAGACATGCGGCCTCCTACAAACTACTGGAGGTAAAGACGAACCGAACATCGTTTCTATACGAAAATCGTAACGGACATTACAACCCGAACCTCGTATAACATAAACTATATAAAACATTCATTTTTTAACATTGTAGAGTACAAATACACGGAGTCCTTCACAGTAACAGATGACATTAAAAAGTCGTTTGACGATACTGGATATATTATGGTCAGGTAAATCTATTTATAACTAGTCTTACTTATGAATTAGGGTTGTTGGACTTTAACGTCACTTTCAACTATATTTAAGTTTTATTGTGGTGGTTAGCTCTGATTGGTTTGAATGCCATGAATTGACACGCAGAATAGAACAATTCATATTTTTATCATGCCGTGTAAACCCACTTTTAATATTTTATTTTTTCATGAGTTTTTTGTTTGTTTTTCCCTTTTTCTTTCATATCTACTTAAGCATACATGATGTACATTCTCTCGTATTACAAGAACTCGAAAAATATATACAGTAATTGTATAACTGGTTTTCATGAATGTGTAATGTTGAATGTCTTGACTCTAGGTTTGGTAATTTCGTTGATCACATCTATCCCATTGAGCTTGAAATAAAGGATACCACAGATACAGATAGATCTGCTACATACCTTGATCTACACCTCGAAATTGACAGTGAGTGTGATTAAGAACGAAACTTTACGACAAAAGAGATAATTTCAATTTTCCCATTGTGAACTTTCCATTTATATGTAGCAACATACTCGATCTTTAGTTTTATGTGTGAAGAGTTTGAAGATACCAAAGGGAGGTAATCAGAATCCGTATATCGAAGAAGAACAGACAACACAATGGCCAAAAGAAAAAGTACAAACAACGAACTACAAAACATACACATAAAACTAAAGATCGAGTAGCATGAACCCCACTAAAAACCAGAGGTGAACTCAGGTGCTCCGGAAGGGTAAGTAGTTCCTGCTCCACTAGTGGCACTCGTCGTGTTAATCTAGTTTTATGTGTGTTTTAAATTGTAGATGGTTGTTTGTCCTTTTGTACTTTTTCTTTTGACCTTTGTGCTCTCTGTTCTTCTTCGATATACGGATTCTGATCACCCATTTTATATCTTCAAAGTCTTCTTCTATTCTTGCTCTTCATTCTTAAAATTTATTTATTATTTAGAAAAATGTTTGATGAAGAAGAAATGAGCCAAATCAAGAAAGTCCTAGAAGACAGTGATATGGGACAGAAGTATGGATACGGCGTGAGTATGAATGTCCTAAAATGTTGCTTTCTAAATAAACATTAGAGAATACCGAAGGGGCAATCAAAATGAACAATCCAGAGAAACTGTCAATATAGGGCACAAAAGACGAAGAAAAACAAAACAAAAACACAACACAATATGTATTGGACACCACTATACGCAAACAAACAAAAACAACGTAAATAAGACATGGACCCTCATACAACGTATTCAATAACGGGTCATATCAATATCTTATAGACTGTGTAGTTTTCAAATAGATTTCGATCTATTTAAGAAATAATTCTCGGATGCTGGGCTCTATGCTTATTTTAACATGGGTAGGCATTATATTTGTCATTATTTTACACCGAGCGATCTATGCTTATTTTAACATGGGTAGGCATTATATTTGTAATTATTTTACACCGAACGATAGTACCCGGCATCCGCGAATTATTTCGATTCTAACAGGGCATTTACGGTAATTTTATGAATTCAAGCGTACCTAGACAGAGGTTATTTTTGGGCGCTGTTCCAATTACCTCTCGCTATTATTTACAAGAATATATAACGCTACAGAAACGTTATAAAAACTGATAACGATCAAAAAATATTTATAATTTATATTTATTATTTTTATTCTTTTAATTTAACATACATACATGTAAAGTACAAATATGCAAAATACGCTGTCGATTAGATATGCCTTAATCTGCGCATGTGCTAAAGGTGTTCTGTGCTATTTAGAGCCCTCTATTGTTTTCAAAGCGAAAGTAGCACGCCATGTTAGAAATCTTACTAGATGAAAGCATGCAGAAGATCTGTTGAATTGCAATATCTATCAGAGTTATCGTTCCTTGACCTCACATCAACCTAGCCGTCAACATCTCAACTTTTACAAGATTCTTGTAAAATTAAAAGTTATGTCATCCAGACTTTATATCCAATAATGTAGAATCCTAAGCTCAAACTTCAGACATGTATCTATTTATCTTACACTTATTATCACGGGTTTCAATCATTTACAGCTTGGGGTTATGATTTGGATATATTCCCGCGAAAATTTGAATTATTTCAGACATTGACAGAGACTGATGGCAGATCAAGAAAATGTAATTCTGGTATAGATTGTTGCTGACGTACATTGTAACAGTACAAACACAATTGTTTTACACGTACGAAAGAAACAATATAACATAAGCTTGAACAAGGCAATACCGACAATAACCGGAAGTTTGACGAGATATTCCAGAAGGGTGAGCAGGTCCTGCAGCTTTCATGTATATTATATTGAGTTGGTAAATGTCTTCAAATTTATATTACAAATTTAGAGAAAAAAGAAATACAATATTTTTAGTTATAATACTTTTTAAATACCATGAACTATCTACAATTTAGATTTGTAACTTATTTTAGTCTAGAATATGATTGACAGTTGTTCAAATAACATCCAGTCAGTGTAAATAAATAACTACATGGATATTCGATTTCCCATCACGTGGTTCTCATTTTATAGCTTCCAGATGGACAAGGAAAGAAAGCAGGATTGGTCATATGGGGTCATCCAGGAAATGACGTAACTGGGATTGTTGCTAGGTCTGAGAAGGTCGTAGATACGTGTCAGAAGGTAAAATACAATTCTTGCACTTTGTGGGTATCAGTATCAGTCAGACAGAGTCTTCCTATTATTGAAAGGTATGAGCATATCAACACTGTACTCTGAAAGAAAATAAATAACTGTGGCATAGAGTGTACCCTTTTCAATAAGAAATTTGCCCTCAAACCGAAATGCGTATCCGATCATTCGTTTATTGATTGATTGCTTGATGGATTGACTCAGGAGTGGCGGGCCTATATTTTTGGAACCTGAACCTTAAGCTGTTATGGAACCCTTTTGCAACCTCCAAACGGCCCAAAACTAATGAGATTCTGCAAAATAAATAATATTGAATGGAAAACAAATATTGTAGAAGCGAAACAATAGTTATATAAAACTCAATATATTATGGCACTGTTCTTCATCTCTTCTTATCACTAAAACTAGTAAAGATATAATAGAAAACTTACCAAAAATGAAAATATTAAGTACTTCAACCATTGGCTCATGATTGTATAACTAAAATAGTTTTATTTAAATAACAACAAACACTTATTTTGACCATTTACATATATTTCTATATTTAGCTTCTTGGAGGAGGAGAGATCTACCACTATCATGCAAAGTTTGTGCAAAAGAACGCCTTTACAGGAGGTAGTTTTCTTTGGCACCAAGACTACGGGTGAGCTTATGTTTGGATGCTATTATCAAATGTACAATCTTGCTGTGTATTCATAGCTAAATGACATATATGGAAGCCGGATACGGCCATTTCGAGGTTTCGTATTTTGACTTTAAATTTCTTGTTTCAAACTAATTATAGGACAAAAGGGCGAAAAGTCGAAATATTGACTCGAAAATCCGGCTCCCATACTAAACTGTTTTTCGATCAGTGTCATGAATGGCTACATACATCAAAGCACTGTCAGAATGAACATGTATGTATAGTTGCCTAAGAGTTCTTCCCCTTTTTAAATGAAATGTTTCCCCACTCTCAAGTACACTCCTATAGACAAGGAATCATGCACACACACATTTATTTTTATCGGTTCGATTTGCATAATGAAAATCATCTACTAATATTATGATAATGATAAACTTTATTGTCATATAAACTATATCAGATAATTACAAACATGAAGCACAATGTTAAAGTTTTTTTTACAAAACTATAAGGTACCTGTCAAGCAAAAATACCTTTCTCTTGTCTTCAGTTCTAAAAACTGTTAAATGGAGATAATTTAATGGGCAATAGACACATATATACATAAATCACTATCCTTAGTGGTGAAAAATCAACATATATCTTAAATGATGAGACAAATATGAGATATAAGTAATCATACTGTGGTGTAAACTTGCAATTATAACAAAATCATTTTACTTAATCAAAATATTTCAGATTGTCAAAGAGTACATCAATTTCAAAAATATGAAGAAAAAATCGTATTTTGATGTTTTAATTTCTTCTTTTTGATTTTAGTTATTGGTATCAAAATGGAAACTTATTTCCAGACCTTGTTACAATTTTCATAGCTGTTGACAAAGCTGATCAAGCGAATGGCTGTCTGCAGGTACTGTAGCATGAAATAAAAATGGTTCATCCATCACCACTTGTCAGAGTTATTATATCCACTTGCTGGTCACAAGTGAACACACAGAAACACATATATATATACAATATTTTTCTTACTCTTCTTTTATTTAAATCATTGAAATTCAAGCGACTGTGGAAACACTGACAAGTGACAATGAGGCTAACAAATCGTTTCACAGGAGAACGTCAACTTTTAATTATCTATAGCAAGACCTATGTAAACATTATTGTGCATTTGATCATATATCATTGGGATGCTCTCCACGAGTACTGTAGATCATGAGTTCAGAGCCCAGGTCGGATCAAACCAAAGTTATAAAATTGGTATATGTTGCTTCACTAGTGACCATTAAGGAGTTAGAGCAAAGACTGGGTGGCTCGCAATGTGTCGGAGTGGAGCGAAATTGTTGTTTCAGTGGTCTAGAACTATAAAATTGTAACTAAGCGTTGTGGTCTTTAATACAAAGCGGATATCATCATCATCTCTTTGAAATGTAGCTTGTTCTTCCATGGAATAACTGAATATTGCTCATTTGGTGTTAAACAACAATCACATTCTAGTCAACAATGCTAACGACCATTTAATGCAAGTTTTATAGTTTACTTTGTGATTTGTGATAATAGAACTGAAATAAATCCAACGATGGGCGATCTAATTAAAAGACAGGGGATAATTTTTTTTTTAAAGACAGGGGATAATTCCGTTTTATTGAATGATAAGAGTGTCAAGTGGTATGTTCCTTTGTTTTGTGCCTATACAATGTATCAATATTATAGCGGTTTAAAAAAAAATTATTATCTTGGACAGCAGACTTAGTATTTTTATACATTTTACTACTGATCAGTTTCTATTTATTCTTTATAATGTTCAATCATATTATTCACCATTTTCAGTCTTGTTTCAATGTTCCGAAACTTCCAAGATGTTGGATGTTTGCGAATAGCACTCTGAACAAATTATATCCGATTGTCATTAACTTTATGCGGTAATTGAATACGTACTGTCGAGTCTCGCTGTATTGAAGTCGAATGGATCAATTGTTTTGCCGTGAAAAACCAGAATATTCGAGTTGACCGAATTAAATGCAGTATAAAGCTACCACGAATTGTCCAAATTTTTACTTCAAGTTATCAAAGGAAGCAAAGAGGCCGTCATGGTCGTCTTCGTATGGTAGTTGGATTACAACTACCTATACTATTAGTGCCTATCGCCACTAACGTTGTGAGTTCGAACCCCGCTCAGGCGAGGTGCACTCAATACAACATTATGTGATAAAGTTTGTCAGTGACTTGCGGCAGGTCGGTGGTTTTCTCCGGTTTCCTTCACAAATAAAGCTGTCCGCCACGATATCACTGAAATATTGTTGAAAGTGGCGTTAAACACCATAAACCTAAACCAAAACCCAGAGTTCGAGATAAAGAAGTTCGAATGTATTTATTTTCAAAAATTTGTGTACTCGACTTGTAGATTTTGCCAGGTAGTCATAAGTGTGGAAGAATAGACCATTTTCCTGTTGCTGGGCAACACCAATGTGACGTAGACAGGGTGAAACAAATTATGGTCAGACACCCCTTAAAACACGTAGAAATGGATGCAGGTGAAATATTTATGTATTTAATAAAACGTCAACTGTTGTCCATCACTGTAGTGTAAGAAATGTTTGAAGATGCCAAATAAAGTAAACGGAAGTCGAAAATTAAAGGACAGACAATACAAGGTAATCAGTTTCTGCTCCACTAATAGCACCCTTCGTGTTACTGTTAACTATACGAATCTCGTCATACACTGTAATCATATTGAACACCAATCAATACAAATAACAAATAAAACATGACCCCTTCACAAAACAAAATGGTAGTAATGACGGACCAAACATGTAAATATTACTAAATTTCGGAAATGGCAGCTACTGGGATGTTTTTTCTTCTTCAAACTGTTAAATAATTACTGAATTAAATTATTGAAATGCTCCTTTGTACCCCAATGTGGTGGAAGGCATACAACACAAAATATAAACCCATTGTGAATTATAATGGAGAGAAATCCGAAAACAGTTTATTTTATGTAGCTATGGCATCCAATGTATTAAGTGCTATAGTGACTTTCTAATGATAGTGACAGCATGTTGCATAAGTTCTGTTATATGTGCTATTTTTGTTACTGATGTAACCGATTTATGATTATTTTTAATTAACCAAGGATATAATTTTTCGGTTCTAGAAAATGTTTTCTTGATACTTCATATTTTGTGCATTGTTACAAGAAATGTTCTCCATCTTCAATTTTATTTTAATCTCATTACTGAAAAATATATATATGTATAGGCAGAGGCTTCATGAACCCTGGTTTATGCTGGATGTTTGATCAAAACAAAATGAGGCATTTTTCTTGAAAGAAAAATCCACATGTCATTCCTGAAACGCTTGAGTTCAATTAGTCCAGTGTGTTAATGGAGAGAATATTTCTTTTACGTCAGCAAATCAAACAAAAACCCATTTCAAAATATGGATTTAAAGTTATGCAGTAATTCTTAACTCTTGCTATATTTCAGGTGACGCAATTATTTTCCACAGTAATGTTATTCATACGAGTGCACCGAACAATAGTCCTAACAGAAGATGGGCTTTATTATTTACATACAATCTGAAGTCTAATGACTCTGTGGTTAAACATCACCATCCCAACTACACGCCACTCCAGAAGGTAGGTATTAAGACAAATCCACTATCCCCTGTCAGGGCGAATTCCACAATTTCTTTTTTTTTCTAAAGGGGAGATGATTCAATATTTTCCCACTCCTTTCGAAATATTATCCAAATATTCCTCAGATTTCCATTAAGGATTCATGCCACATGCTACACACCCATTGCTTCTCTGGTATTAATATTTTCCAACCTAGATTCTGGACATGTATTGCCATTGGTCCTATCAATGTTGATAAAATTATGGTCTCTGATTGTTTTACTTTGTTTACTATAAAGGCACGTATATAGGTATTTTACGTTACCAAATAATTAGATGTACTATTTACAGTTACATTGTAATTTTACCATCAAAGAATATAGAACTTTATATACTAAGTAATATGTATTATTAAACAACATTATTAAGAAAATATTGGTGAGTCGTGCTAATGTGGGTCACGGGGTACTGTAAGGTCCTGAAGGATTACCTGAAGGATTATTATAAACTGTGACACGTGGACGACCTGTGGACTCCTGTTGGGCAACTGTGAACGGGGTTGCAATGACAAAAAATCTTTCAAATTTAATTGAAAGAGGCCGGTGTTTACAAGAATTTACCCTTTGGGCACCTCAAACGCTGGAATTTCGGAATGTGTTTCAGTGGGGTGAAAAAGGATGTTATAAGTTGCTGAAATCCATCGATTAATGTAAAATACACACTTTTTTCACTTCTTGCACATATTTTGAACATGTTATGTTATAACTTATGCATGGTTTAATCCTAATAAGCTATACCGAATATA